>CANXYC010558217.1:0-13292 GCA_948193065.1 Aleurites moluccanus | reverse complement strand
ACATGCCATATAGTATCATTTTATGGGTTCTTCGCGGTACTGGTCGCATAAGCATCACCCGTACCCTAGGACCATCATGGCTCCATCCAAATAGGACCTGAACACCCTGTTCATCAAATCCATAAAAGCAGCCGGTGCATTGGTCAACCCGAATGGCAACACCAAAAACTCATAATGCCCATATCGAGTCCTAAAAGCAGTCTTAGGTACATCACCCTTCTTAATCTTCAACTGGTGATACCCAGACCTCAGATCAATCTTCGAAAAATGGATGGCACCCTGCAGCTGGTCAAACAAGTTATCTATCCGAGGCAATGGATATTTGTTCTTTATTGTCACCTTATGCAGCTGCCTATAGTCTATACACATCCTTAAAGAGCCATCTTTCTTCTTTACAAATAATACCGGTGCACCCCAAGGAGAACTACTTGTTCTGATGAACCCTCTATCCCATAGCTCTTGTAACTGCACCTCTAATTCCTTCAATTCAGTTGGAGCCATTCTGTATGGTGGAATGGATATAGGATCAATGCCTGCATGCATGTCAATCTCAAACTCAATCTCCTTATCTGGGGGAAATCCTAATAATTCCTCAGGAAACATATCAGGAAACTCTTGAACTACTGGTATCTGATCAAGCTGTACAGAAGACTTCTGCACATCTATCATATGAGCCAAATAGGTTGAACAACCTTTCCCAATCATCCTCCTAGCATGTATAGTAGAAACCAAATTAACTCGGAACTCCCAAATATCACCCTGAAACTTCAACTCTGGCTGCCCCTTAGGCTGAAACCTAACCCTCTTCTGATAACAATCAATAACCACTTGGTGCCTCGTAAGCCAATCCATACCCAGAATAACATCTAATTCTAATACAGGAACTCAATCAAATCAACACGTAAGATGTTATCATCAATCTCAATCACACAATCAGGATAGTAATAATCCACATCAACACTATCACCCATAGGAGTAGCAATCATCAAAGGCACATTTAATAATCTCCTTTCCTTATTCAATTTAGGTGCAAAATATGGTGACACAAAGGAATGAGTAGCACCTGAATCAAATAAGGTATCTGCAATCTCATTCTGAATCAAAATAGTACTTGTAACCATGTTGTCTGATCTCTGACTCCTGGGTATTGACCACAAATACTCTGCCCTGACCCCTACCAGCTAGGGCCTGACTACCACTGGGAGACTATCCTCCCTTGCCTTTGCCTCTGCCTCTGCCTAAAGCCTCTCTACCCATGTTCTGATTCATCTATACCACTAGCTGAGAAATCATAACAGATGGTTGCTGCTCAGCCCTCAATGGACATCTGTTAATATAATGGCCCTGCTGGCCACATCTCAAACAAGCACCAGTCGATCTCCAACACTCCTCTCCATGTCTCCGACCACAAAACCCACAACTAGGAATACTAGGTGTCTATACAGCTGGTCTCGAAGAACCCTGAGAATAGGTAGGTGATGACTGAACCACTGGCAGTCTCCTACTCTGCACTCTCCTCCTCTGACTACTAGCTGATGATCTCTAATCAAATCGAGGCACTGGCTTTGCCTGACTAGGCTGGAACCTACTCTCCCCCCTCTTAATCTGAGATCCCGGACACCCTTTCCTCTTCTGGTCCCTCTTAGCCCTCTCTGTCTTATACTTCTCTTCCATCTATGTCGTCTTATCAATAACTGTCATCAGAGAAGTAAACTCTGTAGCCAACAAAGCATTATATAGTGCAGCATGAAGACCCCTCCAAAACCTACTGATCAGATCAGCCTCTGTAGGAACAATATGAGTAGCATACCTACTCAACCTGATAAACTTCTCCGCATACTCCTCAACAGATCTGTCTCCCTACTCTAACTCCTAAAACCATACCAGATTACGGGTCTTCACCCCCTCAGTAATAAACTCATCAATAATCCCCTATCGAAACTCAATCCAGGTAGATGGGTGCTCACCATAAAGCCTAGGCTGTATCCTCCTAGAAAACTAGGTCCATGCCTTCCCCTTCAGTAATAGCCCAATAAGCTCATCTGCTCTCAACTCAGAACATGGTAGTCTCCTCACTACCTTTTCTACCTCCTCTAAGAAATCCACAGGGTCACTACCTCTATCTCCCCTGAACTCAGGCAAGTTTAGCTTCAGAAAGCTAAACATCAATACACCACCCTCCTCTATCACTCTACGGCCTCCCTGTACAGCAAGCTCCCTAGGAACCCCTACTGGCTGCACAGAAGCCGGTGCCACTAGAACTGCCTCTGGTGCCACAGGTGGAGGCACTGCTGCTGGAACTGGTGGTGGCGGTACATTATGACGTTCCTGCCTCAAATCAACCATATCTCTATGTAACTCCATTAATCCCCTCATAATCTCAACTCTCCAGGGGTCATCGCCCATCTCTGTATCCTCTGTAGTCCATCGGGATCTGGATGGACCCTCTAAATCTGAAATCTCCCTCACCAAAGACTCATTGGAGGCTACCTCTGCCTCATGGGTATCTCTGTCCCTCTCATCAGACATCTCTATAATCTGTCAGGAAAAATAAAAACATGCTCAGAATATGACAGAAACGCAGAATAATAACATATATCAGATGATAAAAGCAAAAGATGTCAAAGGAAATCCTATGCTCCATGATATACTTAATTCTACCCCATTATGTACTTAGTCACTATTCCTTTGCAATTCGGGTACTATTTATCTGTAACCTAAAATCCATTGTCTGTAACCTAGAGCTCTGTCATGACCCATTTTCAGATCGCGATGGTCTTAGGATGCAGGAGATGCCAATGGCGACCGACACCTATAGAACCCAATATCACATGCATAATCTATAACCATCATTTAATTATCCATTTTACTTAGTTACCATTCATTATGTCATTTTGTAATTCTTACTGTAATTTAATGTAATTGGCTGTAACATTCATTATATCATACCATATGGTCATCATATATCTCATAATATCATCACATACATATAAATGTTCAGATCCTAACTATCCCATACATACCCCATGGAGCAGTTAGATTATGAACATCAAAATACAGAATTCAGACTATATACATTAGATAATAGCAAGCAGAAATCCTCAGATGACAGACGACAGGATTCTGTAATCTACTCCTCTCATGAAATGGGTAAACAAAGAAAATGTGAGTATATAAGATACTCAGTGAATCTATATGCATCACCAATTAAATAATAGATAACAAATGGAATAGTGGTGCCAACAGGTCAAGATAAACAATTATAGAATCAATAACAGGTGATAGAATAGTCAATGAATATATCATAGGCTCGGTATCATATGGAAAGACAGATAAAGGGATGGACTGTATGAAATCATACAATCTCCAGTAGAATTAGTATGGACTATATACGAACATACAGTCTCCAGTAATATCCATATCAATAAGCATAAGACTGATCAGGTCTTATGGCCAGGACCATAACCACTCCTAGCTAGGGCACCAATAATATAATATGCACATCGCCGACAGTATTTTCCCACTACCCTATCAGAGCGATAGCTCTGTCAAGCCACATTAAGATCAATATAAGGAAGCAACATATCAATGGACACCATTATTCAATAATGTTATTCTCCATATCAATAAGCTCAATATCAATCAATCAATCATCAATAAGATCAATGACATTGCTATAGATGATATATAAACAATGGCAATTGGTTTGGTAATCAACAAAGTCATGGAACAAAAGTTGGCTTAGAAAAGGAAAATGGTAGGCCAATTGGCATGCCAATGTCGCTGGCAACAATGGCATTCAAATGGTAGGCCTATGGAATTCAAAGCAATAGGCCAAAGACAAAACAACTAGGCATTTTCACAAATACTTGGTAGGCATACAATGACAAGCCAATTAGTTAGGTTTTGGTGCAAGTTTGGCTTGTCAATTTGAATCAACAACAAAACACATTGGCAACTATAACATAGGTATCAATTAAGCAAGATTAAACAACACAAATTGGATCAAATTGGCTAAGGAATTAAAGGCAAAAATCAAAGAAAAATCAAGGCATGAATAGTAACATTCAATTCGGCCAAAACAAAGTTTTCATGTATGGTTTCCAATTTCAATTCTAACACATTAGGCATGTTAAAAGATGCATATAAGACTCACTTAAGCTTTCCAATTGCTTTGAAAAATTGATTTCCATCACAATTCTCCAAATGAGGCAATAGACACAACTTTGCCAAATCTTGAATTCTACACCAAACAATCCATCAATTAATTAGCTATTAACCTCCAATTGATATATTCTAACATCAATTAACATTAACTAACACTAAATCATCAAGCTCATTCATAAAACTTCACTTAGGTTAGGAAAAATTGGGCATTTTCAACAATTTGCATCAATTAATGCATTCTAACCTAAAACCTATCAAATTCAAACTTAAAATCATCTAACTAAACCATTAAATTGAACAAACAACTTCCTTATCTCAAGATGAAGAAAAGGCCGGATTCTTGATGGAGTTCTTCCTTGAATTTCTTTAGCTTTTCAAGCAATCTAAAGATGGAGGATGAAAGAACAAGGTTGATTTGTTAGTTTTCTATCAATTTCTCTTAAGAAAATTGAATAAAAATTAGTGAAGAATTGAGAATGGAGGTTCAAGAAGAAGAAGAAGTTGTAAAATTTTTTTGAGTGTTAAAATATATACAAAAATCAAATGGCAATTTACAACTTGGTCCCCAAACTTTCATAAATTATACTTCGACCCCAAATTCTTCTGTAATTTATTCTATCAATTCTGTCAGGATTTGGATTTCAATGTGGGCAGTCAATAAGCTTATTTTAATTTACACTTATTTATAAAAATTATTTCAGAGTCATTCTGTAACTCCGACGAACCCATTTTCACTATTCACCTTAAAGTTCCTTTTATTTATAATTTTGCCATTGGTTACTTTTTTAGTGTTCCTAAATATTTTTTACTTCTTTCTTTTTACCAAAATTACAAATGTATTAAGGTGAACTTTTACCCCTAGTCCAATTCAGAAATTCTTCTGTTGATTGGACTGCTAATTTCTCAATAGTATTCTCGACACTGTCTCAATAGTATTCTCGACACTGCTGCTTTCTGGAAAAGTAATTAGTTCGCTTTCTAACTATGTCTCTAAAATTATTTCCCATCATTTTAAAACTTACAAATCACATACTGAGAACTAAATCATGCATATGAGTTAGGAATTTCTAGGGTATTACACTTATAATACTATTACGTTAATGTTCTATTTTAATTAATCCTCACTATACAAATCTTCTATGTCATGACCCAACTAAGGAGCCGCGGCGGTCCTAGGGTAGGGTGTTGCCTAAGCTACTAGTACCACGAAGAACCCAAATAACTGTATTATATGGCATGCAATTCAATAACAAGCTCAATATAGCTTGACAATTCTATAATAATTTCGGCAGCATTTCCTCTATATAAGGACTATGCCCAGCTAAAAATCATACAAATAAGCACTTCCAATATAATTTATCAACAATCATCTCATATCACAATCATCAACGATCCCTCTGGATCTCTAATATCAACTCATATATATATATATATATATATATATATCTCATATCACAATCATCAACGATCCCTCTGGATCTCCAATATCAACTCATATATATATATATCTGTATCTCAAACTTTATTCATGCATAGCATAATACTCACATGCAAAATCATAAACATATAATCATACACTTATACATGCTCCTATTTGCTTTACAGTACCATGAAACCTCTATACTGCATAAATATTTACATATGCCTTTGGGACTAGAATATTACATGTCACTGAACAATATAATTCCAAGGCGAGGATAGCAGGTGCCTATGGGATTTGGGCCACACTACTGACCTGAAAATGATAACCACTGAAGGGGGTGAGTATAAAAATACTCAGTGAATCCATAAGTATAAAAATGCAGTGTATGATCATGATACCATGGTTGCCCATATATGGCCTGTAGAATCAATATAAGATAACAAGTGAAGAATATGACCCGTATCTGTATCAATATCCAGATAAAATCTATGTAATTATGCATATGAGAATTCATATAAAATCCAGTGTACTAGTCAACGCACATATGATATAACAGGCTAGGGACCAATGAAAAGTATATTTGTATAATAGTAGCACTATCGTGCAAAATCTAGTGCACGTAAGAGTGATCAGCCCTTACGGCTATAGAATATGATAACCCTCTCAAGCAAGGGTCCAGTGAATACCAGTGTGCACACGGTCGATGGATTTAGGCAGTATACCATCGAAATAGTCTTGTTATGATATTATATGAGTATGCCTCCATATAACCATAAATATAGCATATTAATATCTCATATAGCTATAGTATGATCATATATACATATATAAAGAATAAAGAACAAATTTGGAAGATGTCAAAAAAATGCCTGGCGGGGCCCAGTTATGCTGCCGCAACTGGCACTCGCTGTTACAGGTCCGTTTTGGGATTTTTTAGTAGTTTATGGTTAAGTATGTTACCAATGGAATTAGGTGGACTATGAGGTACCATTTCAAAGGTTAGGTCAAGACTAGATGATTGGGCCAAGTGGTGACCCAATTGGCTTTCTGGATTTCATTTTATAGACAATCAAAGTTTAGGTCATTTTAGGTCGTTTCGGCGGGCTTATTTACGAGCCAATTTGCACTGTTTGTGTTTTTGGATATCAAACTCTGTTTTATTGGCTCAAATGAAATATTGTAGCATATATGATGCAAATCATGCATGATTATACATAAGGACTCACCTTTTATGCAATTTATCCACTTTAGCCCTCAATCCACTGTTCGAGCCCCTAATCGGCCCGCCGTCCGACACTCCGATCTAGAGTACTCGACGGTTCACCTATTTTCACATATAACACTCTGGTAAGATGTAAATACATCAAAAAGCACATTATTTACATAAACAAACATCCATAGACATAAAACATACTCACTATGCATCATAAGCCTCAATTTACATAATTCACTCTCTTTTCAATCCTTTATGCAATATACACATTCCATCACTATACTTAACTCACATTACACATATTCATCATTTATATACCATATTATGAACTCATATACACTTGGTTCACCATTTCATATCAAACATATACCATTATTCAAGTTCACCTTTCAAGTACTCACATCAATCATCTTTTACACATTTAAACCTATACATTTCCATTACTTATACTATTAAATCATATTCAAACTTTACCTTTCAATTTGCATCAACCTAAAATATTAAACTAACAAACTCAATATTGTTCAACCTAAATGGAATTCATTCCATTCATCCATTTTTCAATGCCATTCAATTATACAACATTAATACATATCAAATGTATATCATTCAATCATTTAAACCTATCAAATACCAAACATCAATCCATCCTTCATTCATCATCATATTCGGCCAAAACAAGTTTCCTTCCAACTGAATTCCTTTCTATCATTTAACCATTAATTTATGTTAAACGCATCAATTACACATCATTCAAGCCTTTTAAACCTATTAAACACCAAAATCAAACACTTTAATTCTTCATCATCATTTCGGCCACTTTGGAAATCCATTCAAATGATTTTGTTTCAATCATTTAACCACTAATTCATGCTATACACATCAAATAAACATCATTTGAACAAAATAATTCATCAAAACAACACTTTGATTCAAAGTTCTTCGTATTAGGGTTTCAATCCAAGTTTTTGAATTCTAACCATTCAAAACATGTTTTAATCTCTAATAAACATCAAATAACATCTTAAGAATATAATTGAATCAAAAGAATTTCAAAATCAACAACTTACCAAAAGTTCTTCAAAATCTTCAATGAATTAATTTGTCAATTTTTCTAGTTTTTCCTTTGAATCTATGGTTATATTTGTGTTTAGGATGATGGAATTAACATGTTTTCATCAAAAATTGAAAGAAAACAATAGGAAATGGTGGTGACTAAGGTTGGCCGAAAATTTCAAATGGAAGAGAGAGAAGTTGGCTATAATTTTTGGCTAAGGAAGATGATGAACAATGAAGGGGTGGGAAAAATCAAGTTAAATATCAAAGGCATAATCCTATGCTTGAGGTTTATGGTACATTTGGTGAAACCTAGCCATCCAACCATCTATTTCTTCATCTTTTCATCCAATGGTTAGATTTAATCAAGCCTAAAACAATACCATAAGGTTTCATATACCATATAAGTCCATATTCCAAAGGAAAATACCAAACTGCCCTTAGTTCAAATGAAGCACCTCAATCGAGCAACTTGCCGGGAATTATTTTCAACTGGGTTTAATTCTCCAATAATTATTCAAATAAACTTAATAATATCATTTGCATGTCCTTAAATTCTTTTCTACCTACAAATATAGTGTTAATTCCATAAAAACTTGAAGGGGGTGTGAAATGATCATTTTACCCCCAGTTCACCAAAAACTCAAAATTACCCAATTTTGTCCTAACTGCCTTTAAACCACTTTAACTCATATAATACATCATAAAACATGCACATATAATCAATTCATGCATAAGCATACAATAATACATAGCTTTTAGTTCAAGGAAAAAAAAATTTTCCTTAGTTGGCCCCTTAATGGTTTAGGTTAGGTTTAAGCTGAGGTATTATATTCTACCCCCATACAAAAAAATTCTTCCCCAAATTTACTTTATGGCTATAGGTAGAATAAAAACACTTAACTCCTGGAAAAGGTAAGGGTACTTATATTTCATCTCAATCTTACTTTTCCTAAGTACTTTCCTTTATACTACTGTTATACCATAATACTTTTTAACCATAGGAATACTCTTATTTCGAAACTGTCCACTCTGATGATCTACAATCTGTATTGGAATTTCCTCATATAACGGTACTTCTTCAATTTTAGTCTCTTGTATTTGAAACATATGGTTACCCACTATAAATTGCACATCCTTTCTCTTTGGATCCGTGTAGTTCTTCTATCTGCTTTCCTTAGTTTTTATTCTCTATTGTGTAATAGGAACTTTCTCCATTATTTCACTGATCAAATCTGGCCCTCTAACTGCTTCTTATTCGGTTCCATCCAGCTGCCATTAAAAGTCTCATATGGTACCATTCCAATGGTTGAATGGTAGTTATTGTTGTAGGCAAACTCTATTAATGGTAAGAAATGATCCCAACTGGCTTATAAATCTAGCATACACAATCTTAACATATCTTCCAATGTCTGAATAATCCTCTTTATCTGTCCATCTGTCTGAAAATGAAATGTTGTGCTGTACTGTAATATAATTCCCAATACCTCTTGGAATTTCTTCCAAACATCTGGAGGTTAATTGAGTACCTTTATCAGATATGCTCACTAATGAACCTCATACAACCGTACAATTTTATCTATGTAGAGCTAGGCATACTATGTGGCTGTGTAAGTTGTCTTTACTTATACTAAGTGAACTGACTTTGTTAAGCTATCCACAATCACCCATATTGAGTCATACCATTTCTGTGATCTAGGCAAATCTACCACTCTAGTAGTTGAATCTCTTGAAGCAAACCTAAAGGTTTCTAATGTTCAAATTCCCGCCTGCTGACTGGCTAAGCACTTTGAAACAAACTTTGCTACATCACCTTTCATGTTAGGTCACCAATAAAATTCTTTCAAGTCATGATACATTTTTGTTACCCCTGAATGAACTGTATAAGGAGAGTAATAAATCTCCTTCATAATCTGCTCTTTATACCCTTTAACAACAGGAATATACAATCACCCTTTACATTTTAACACATTTGTTACAACAGAGAAATTAGGAGCCTTACCATTTTTAACTAAGTCTCTGATCTTATCATACTGTGAATCCTCATTCTATGAGTTCTTTATCTCATCTATAAGCAATGACTTCACTTGGAATTGTGCTATTAAAACTGTTTCCTTCCCCTGTGATTCCAAATCCAAAGTCAAACCATCAGTCATTAATTCCCACCATTTCTGTACCAGTGGTCTCTCTGTAGCAGTCACATGGGATAGACTTCCCATTGATTTTCTACCAAGGGCATCTGCTATCACATTTGCTTTCCCAGGGTGATACAAAATCTGGCAATCATAATCTTTTAGCATATTAACCCATCTCTTTTACCTCAAATTCAGTTCCTTTTGCTGCAGGATGCACTGTAAACTCTTGTGATCAGTGTAAATCTCACATTTCACCCCATACAAGTAATGCCTTCATATCTTTAAAGCAAAGATCACTGCTGCCATTTCTAAATCATGGGTGAGATATTTCACCTCATGTTTCTTTAACTGGAAGAAAGCATAGGTAATCACTTTTCTATCCTGCATCAATACACAACCCAAACTAATCCTCGAAGCATCACAGCATATAGCAAAACTGCCTGCTTCGGTAGGAAGTATCAACACTGGTGCAGTGGTTATACAGGCTTTAAGAGTCTGAAAACTCTTTTCACATTCATCATTCCATTGATATTTCACCTGTTTTCGAATCAACTTTGTCACAAGTGCTGCAATTCTAGAGAAATCCTTCATAAATCGGCGATAGTACCCTGCCATACTCAGAAAACTCCTGATCTCAATAACTGTAGCAGAACATGGCCAATTAGCAATAGTTTCAACTTTCTGTGGATTCACCTTTATCCCATTTTTACTCACAACATGCTCCAAAAATATAGCCTCTGTCAACCAGAACTCATGTACTGGATTCCATCAGAACTCTGAAGTTAAATGTGCTTGGGTGAGAGTAGTACTAAGATGGGTGACCTCTCGAAAAGTCCTTGTGTTGCATCCCTCTAATTTTACATTCAGAGAATTTTTGCATACAGCTGATTATTTCTCAATAACTGCAATGTAATTCTGAGATGTTCTTCATATTCCTCTCTGCTCGTAGTTCTGAAGGCTGTCTTTGTAATGTGTTCACCTTATTCAATTGTCTGTAATCTATACACATTCTCAGTGTTTTTCTTTCTTTTCTTTTTCTTTTTCTTTTTTCTCCTTTTCTTTTTTTTTTTATATATTTTTTTATTAATTTTCTTTTCTTTTCTTTCTCTCTCTTTTCTCTTTTTTTTTTTTTAACAAACAACTCTGATGCTTTCCAGGGTGAACTATTAGGTCGGATAAAACTCTTGTCACATAACTCATGTAACTACTTTTTCAACTCTTTTAGATCTGGTAATGCCATTCTAGATGGTGGGATGAAAATAGGATCAGTACCAGGGTATACCTCAATCTCAAATTCAATCTCCCTCTCCGGTAGCAGTCCTGGAAGTTCATCTAGAAATACCTCTGTAAATTATTTTCTAACTCTTTAGATGCCCCTGTAATATCAATCATTGTTGTTAAGTAAGCCATATACCCCCTTTCTTATCAGTCTCACTGCCTGTACAGTAGACACTAATCCTAATATATGTCTGTAGTCTTCCCCTGAAACATAAACTTTTCTTGCCCATCGGGTCAAAACTTTATTCTTTCCAATGCACAATCAATTGTAGCTTTATAATTAGTCAACCAATCCATATCCAGGTTAACATCAAATTCCAATACAAGTAACTCAATTAATTCAGTAGGTAAAGATCTATCACAGATTCTCATGTCACAAATATCATACGTATACTCTACAATAACTATATCTCTTATTGGTATGGCTATTTCTAAAGGCACATGTAAAGGTTTTCTACCTAATCCCCAATTCCCAAGGTCAAAACAGGTGACACAAAAGGATGGGTTGCACTCAAATCAAATAACACAAAAGCTACTATTTTATGCTTAGAAAATCATACCTATATCTGTCTCATGGGATCCCTGGGCCTACTGTGGAGTAACTGCAAACACTCCCCCCTGTCCTCTACTAGCTGCTGGCTGTCTCACTGTGGGACTCTGTCCTACCAATCTGCCTCTACCTGTACTCCCCCTACCCATTTGCACTTATGGCTGGGAAGATTCTACCCCTAAAGACTATGAAGTCCTGGGCAAAGGGCAATCTCTGTAGAAATGCCCAAACTATCCACATCTAAGGCACGCCCCTGTCCTGATACGACATATCTCTATATGTCTTCTCCTGCACAAATTACATATGGGCACTGATGATGTTATCTGGTCTGTTCTAACAGGACCTCTGAAATAGCTGGAAACATGAGGCCTCATGCTCATGCCTCTGCCTGTATCCTGTCTCTGACTGGAAGGTGGCAATAATTATACTGGCCTGGGAGGAGATCTAGATGCATAAGACTAGGATGTCCCCTCCCCAGGTCTTCGGTACTCCTCTCTTCCTCTCTTGTTCTTCTATTCCCTATCAGACTTTTCTTCCTTGAATTTTGCCTCCATCTGGGATATTTTATCAATAGCCTTACTCATAGAAGTAAACTCCATAGCCAGTAAAATATTATACAAGGTGGCATGCAAACCTCTCATGAATCGCCTAATCAGATCATCCTCAGTAGGAGCAATCCTTTTAGCATACTTGCTCAGCCGTCTGAACTTTCTGGCATATTCCAGGACAGACATATTCCCCTGTCTTAGCTGTTCAAACTTCACAATGTTACTCTCTCTCAAACCCTTAGTAAGAAACTCATCCATCATTCTCTGTTTGAATTCTGCCCATGTCATAGGATCATCACTGTGAATATTCTCATCAATATGTACTGTAAACCAGGTAGCAACATCTGTGTCTAATAACAATCCTACCAGTTTTATAGTTCTAGCATCAGAACAAGGCAGTATGCGAACCATTCTATCAACCCTGTCTATGAAGTCACTAGGGTCAGTACCATATTCCCCTGAAAATTTAGGCAACCTCAATTTTATAAATTCCCCAACAGATACACCATCATCTAATATAACCCTCTGTACTTTGTCCCTCTGTACCACTACTAGTTCCCTTTGAAGTACTGGTGGCACTACAGGCTATACCATTGGTTGTACTGGAGGTGGAGGTGGCTGTTGTACTACTGCAGGCTGTGCTGCAAATTGAGTCCAGATGGTCTGTAAAATTTTTTGTCTCATTTCCTGCATCTCCTGTCTCCAGGGTGCATCACCCATCAAATCAGACTCAGTACATCTCCGTGATCGGGGTGGCTCAGAATGAGTCCTCCATATAGCATATGTATTAGAAGCAACCTCTACTTCCTCACTAGATCCATGAAACTCACCCTTATCAATAGGCCTAGCACGTCTATTTGCCCTCTCTAACATCTTAGCACACTGATACAAGTCAAACATAAAACAATCCAGCATGTAAAAG
>CANXYC010558195.1:0-10629 GCA_948193065.1 Aleurites moluccanus | reverse complement strand
AAACTCAATTCAAACTCATTTCAAACTTATTCCAAGTGCCCTAATTACTTCCTACTTGCATTAAATACCTATCAATTAAATATACTATACACATTTAACAAATTATACACATAAATTACTTTATAAACCCTAACCCTAAATAAAAAGTAATTCGGCCTAAGTAGGGATAGGTCATCTAAGTTAAAATTTTCTAATTCAACTTCATAATTCAACAATTAAACACATCAATTCAATAATCTCAGGCTCAATTACACATATTCTAATCAAATTCCTCATTTTTTCCCTAATTAGGTTCGGTGTAAAGGGGTTTTCCATTTCCATAAATAATTCTTCCAATTATACCTACAATTGAACAATTCAAGCTACCAATTAAACATCTAAACAATGAATTTTACCAAAACCAAGTTAATTCCCTATTTCCCCCAATCTAGGGCATTCGACCAAAGGGGTTTTCCTTTATTTGTGTTTGTTCTTCAATTTTAAGTATTCAATTGGTCAATTCAATATATCAATTTGAAATTTAAACACCCAATTGGAACAATTCACAAGAACTCCTCACACCTAAACCCTATCCCCATTTCGGTTACAATACCTCTTCCAAAATTGGTGTACAACATCAATTAAATCATTCAATTAACATCATTTGAACTCATTTAACAACAATCATACAATCAATTGCACCATTATAGTAGTCATTTTCCCCCCCAAATTTTTCCCATTCAATTCGGCCATAATGCATTTCTACCCATTAGATGTTTAATCCTTTAAATTAATCATCCAACTCCACATTTAAAAGTCAATTAATCATTAAACAACCAGAATTTTAACTTACCTTAATCTTCTTAGGAATGGTCGAAACCCTATCTCCTCCAATCTTCCAACTAAAATAAAATTTTGAGCTTTACTTTAAGAAATGGAAGTTAGTTGATGAAGAATTTCACTTTAGCATTAAAACCTAGCACCATTTCTTGATTTCCCTTCCATGGCCGAAGTAAGAAGAAATTTTCCTTCTTTCTCGTTCTTTCTCACGGTTTTTCTTTGATGGAGAAGAAGAATGTAGAATTCTTTTGATTATTCTATTAGTTAGTGGGATTTTTCCACTCAATCCAATGCATGCAATCTCATAAAGTGTACTTTGAAACCTACACATGCATCCCTTGGATTACAATGCACCAATACTTTGTTCCATTGAATCATGATGAGTGAAAGTGCCATTCACTCCTTACTCTTACACTTTTGCTTTAATTGAGTCCTTTTAAAAATATTAACTAAATTCCTAAATTTTATTTCCTTTTGCAATTAAGTCCTATCATTTTTTATAACCTAATTTGGCTTATTTTATTTTATTATTTATTTATACAAACAAGAAATTAAAAATCAAGTACACATGTAAGTACATCAAAATAATTTCTAATAAATTAACAGAAATTTCCCGAAGGTGTTTAACTATACTAGGCTCGGTTATGACTTAGTGTTACACATTGTTTATTGTGATGCATGTAAATTGACTGAGTATCATCTATACTCACCGTTTATCTGTTTACCCATTTCAGGAGAGGAGTAGGTTGCAGAATCCAGTCTTCTGTCTTTAGCGGATTTCTGCTATGGACTGATTATATATATTTTTGATACATTCTGTATATTTATTTTTGGTGTTCATTATCTAGCTGCTCCATGGGTATGTATTGGGTTAGCTAAGAGATGAACATTGTATGTGATGCTTAATGATGAGTATATGATGATGCATGATATGATAATTTAAATGGTTATAGCCAATTACAGAATGATTACAGAATGCATGACAGGTGAACATAATGACTGATAATTAATTAATATGAATAATATATTAAGGTTTATAGATGATGCATGTGATATTGGGTTCTACGGATGCCGATCACCATTGGCATCTCTCATGCCCTAGGACCGTCGCAGTCCGAGAAACTGGGTCGTGACATGAACTTTGCCATTAAACTCTTTCAAATGTATTAAACCTATGATTTAACAATGATCATGATTTCTTATGCCTTAACCAACTCAAACAAAATTGTTAGCATAATCAATACATTGATATGTTTTGTTATCATCAAAATCAATATCAATCATAATGGGTCTAACAATCTCCCCCTTTTTGATGATAACAAAACCATACATAAAAGTGTTTAAGAGATAAGCAAAATAGTTCATGAACATAAGCTCAACCAATTAAATATAAATACTTGTATACAAACTTCTCCCCTTTTTTATATTATTAAAAAGATTTTGCTCCCTTCTTGTTAAAAGAATAGCTCAATACATAATGGGGTTCAAATTATTTTCCCTCTTTTTTCAAGCATTTTTCCCTCTTAATAAATAAAAGAATGTTCAAGGGGCGCTTAAGGGATCATCATAACAAATTTGCACATAAAGATATTATCAAAACACATTATAATAATTAAACATGCCATCAATCAATGCATAACATATGGCAATAAATATGCAACCCACAAACCTACTATTTAAATTGGAAAAGGGGTAAGAGATAATATTTGTTTACTTCTCATACTCTTGTGCAAGTCAAGAATGATTAACATTATTCCATTATGGCTTTTTACCATTGCTCCATTGGCAGTGCCTTTTATCATTTGTGCTCTTCATATTATTGAATGCTTTATAACTTTTGCTGCAAAGTCTATATGTAATTCCATTTTCAAATGCTCCTTATGCATAGGCTTTATTTGCACTATTTCTCCTATGTGGAGGTTGATAAAGCATCTTTGTTCCACCATTCTTCTTCAAAAATTTCTGCATATAAAAAATAGAGGAATGCATTTTGTGAGGCCTCGCCTTAGCACCGAGATGCTTATTTAAGAGAGCGGTTTCC
Source organism: Aleurites moluccanus (assembly GCA_948193065.1). Classification (NCBI taxonomy): domain Eukaryota; kingdom Viridiplantae; phylum Streptophyta; class Magnoliopsida; order Malpighiales; family Euphorbiaceae; genus Aleurites; species Aleurites moluccanus. The sequence continues at coordinate 7,769 of CANXYC010558195.1, read as the reverse complement.
CATGCACTAAAGGCAACTTTTACCTTACATTTGCAAATTATCTCTTTAACCTTTTATTTTTAAAATTTTTAGAGTCTCCACCTTTATTTTTAAGAGAAAAGAAAGGAAAACCCGATTTGACTCCAAAATATAACCCAAAGGTAAAATCACTAGACCTTGGAACTAGGACTAAACGCGACGACTAGGTTTTTTGTTTTAAATAACTCTCACTTTGGCTTTGTATTTAACAATCTATTTATGAAAATAAGTATCATGAACAAGTATAAGAATGGCAATTATAAGATGCATGAATAAAGCAAATAATATAACATTAAAGTAAATAACATAAACTAAAGTAAAGGAGGTTTAATTACATAAAAAAGCTAAAAAATAGAGGATGTTAACTCTAGCCCTCAATGTGAATTCTAAATTAACCTCACATTTCCCAAAACAACATTAAAACATATTAGATTAAGAAAAAAAAGAGTTTTTGGTATTTTTGGATTTGAAGCTATGAAACAGCTTGCTTGCATATCCCGTTGAAGGGAAATCAAAACCCACACAGTTCTCCTTTCTTGTGAAGGGGGTTTGATTCAATTTTAAGAAAAGATTGATTTTTGGTTCTTTTAATTGATATTTTACCAACTAATTTCGAGGTATGAACACAATACCTTGCTTTACAAAGGATTCCTTCTTAGAGTTCACCCAGATAGGAGTTCCACTTTGGATTCAGAAAAAATTAGCACAATGGTGTGCTTATTGTCGAGTTGATTGATAGAATGGCAATGCTTCTAGATTGACGTAAAGAGAGATTGCTTTATGTCTTCTATTCCTTCCACTCAAAGAGAGTTAAAGAAATCGATTTGAAATCAAAGAGAATTAAACTGCTCATGAATAAGAAAGTTGAAAATAGGGGGGGAGAAGAGAGATCCAATTACTAAGGAAAACTTGACTTTGTTGTTATGGTGTCAAATTAACTCAAAAGTGATGCTAGATTGACTTAAAGAGAGATCGTTCTAGGTTTTCTATTCCTCCGAATCAAAAAGAGTTGGAGAAATTGGTTTGAAATCAAAGAGAAGTAAACTGCTTATGAACAAGAAAGCTGAAAATAAGGGAAGAAGAGAGAGCCAATTAAGGAAAATTCTACTTAGTTGTTCTCGAGCATTTGAGAAGTGAAATGAGCCTTGTATTTATCAAAAAATGTCTGAGCGAAAACCACATTAAAAACCAATTTAGGATTCATGTTATGGGTTTGGTGGCACTTGAGCTGAAGCTTGGCGACGGAGGGAAGCTTCATTTGCGACAACAGGAGGCTTTGGTGGCTGCAGTAGGAAGCCTTGATGGTGGCACTGCTAAGTGTTGCTTATGTCATTAGCGGCACCACCAGCTAGGCTTGGAACTGCCGCCAAAGCCAAAGCCGGCTGCTACCAGACTTGTTTTGATGTTTATGCTGTCTGATTCACCTGATTCAAAGTGGTTTAACCTCTGGTTGATGCCAATCATCTTGGTATGATTTGGTTTATCGGTATTCGGAGTCGACTTTGATCTTCGATCGATTGCTAATCATTCTGGCATGACCAAGTCTACTTCAGGTGCAAAATCATGTGTTCATAGTTGCCTCTCATCGCCTTTACCTAGATTTGAAGGGCATAGGTTTTATGGTAGTGAATCGAGTGAATTTTTGTCTGCTTAAAATAAGATTTATGCATTTTGCTTGCATTCTGAAATGTCTGTTGATGTGTCGGTCTGTTCTTACAACTTTGACATTTTTTTTTATTTTCAGTATTTTTCTATTTCTGGTACTTTATGAATTATAAAAGTATCCTTTGTCTGATTTGGACAAATGATAGCTCTGAAAATATAGACAAATCATACGGTTCTAATGGCATTGACTGCGTTGTATTCTGAGCTGAAATGGATCTAATATCGCAATTCTGGTTTTTTTTGAACTACGAAAGGACATGATGGTCATTATGAAGATTCTTAAAAAGGAGTATAAATAGAGGTTCAGCCTCCCATTATCTTCATCTTTTCTCATTTTCTTCTTTTTGCTTATCTCTCTAAAGATCATCTCTCTATATTTTCTTTCAAATTTCTTTATGGATTCTGAAGCTGAGTCTGCTCCAACTAGGGGACACCGAAGTTATGAGACTCAGCGAAAAAATGACAATCCCGAGGATTTGCTACAAGAGGCTGATGAGCACATATCTTGGGATGGTAGGATCAAGGTATTTTTTCTTTCTTTTGCTCTTTTCTTTTCTACACTGTGCTTCTTTTATTCATTCTTTTCTTGTTGCCATTTTATACTTTTAGCACATGACCATTAGGAATAGAAGGGGTAGGTTAAACCTTGCCTATATAACATAGAGCATGGGTACTAGTATATTGAGAGATTTGATTGTGGCGACTATGTTTGTGTCATTTCTAGGACTGATACCCCCTCATGAAAGTAACATTTTCTTGATAAAGGCACTGGATGAGAGGTGGGAGGATACCACCAATACCTTCCATTTTTCATGCGGTGAGCTGACTGTAACCCCTATGGATATATGTATCCTAACTGGGCTGCGATTTGGATCTCGCTCACTCAAGACCTGTTCCAATTGGCGAGTTTTCTTTTTCTCCTGAGGATATGATGAGATTTCTAGGGTAGAATCCTTTTCGTACTCAGAGTACTACTATACGCACCTGGTTGCAGGCACGCATTAGAGACATAAAGCCTTTTAGTGGGGAGTTTCCAACTGCTGAGCTTATTGCTCACCTTATAATGCTGATATTAGCGGGCTTCACCTTTGCTGACACCCATCGAGATATTGTTGATATGAATTTCCTTCCTAACTTACTGGATTTGTCACAGCTTGAGTCATATGATTAGGTTAGAGCTATTTTGAGCACCATGTATAGGGAGATGACTGATCTGTCCCATGGAGTACTTACTTTCTTTGGAGAGGCATTCCTTATTTAGGAGTTACATTTCTTTTTTGTGCCTATTTCAAGTTTCTGACTACTTGTTATGGCTATTTGTTTGTCTAATTATCTGGCTGTCTGACTATTTGCTCATTATGATTGTCTACTTGCCTTACTATTTGCTCATTATAATTGTTTTGCCACTTTTCACTTTTAGGCTTATGAGTATTTTCCCACACTTGCTCCTATATTGGATGCTCATTGACTGGATGTGTTCCCTGCTGGTATCAAATGGAATAGGGAACATAGGATGGTATTACTTAGGCATGACTTTTGCACTGTCAGGGTATTCTTTGGTAGTCTAGCTCCTTCCTAGGTATTTTCTGCCTTTTCCTTCTTTCAATTTTGACTTGAGGTTCTTACTATGAATTGCTTATACAGAGGAGAATGACTTTTATTTTTACCAGGATAGATCTGATGCTACCTATGCTACACAACTGTATTCTTATGTCATTCTCTCGGGTGCTACTTCACTCTCTGTTCTACAATCTGTACTATCTTGGGAAGAGAGTCGAGTTCAGACATTAGGGGAGTGGGCTACCCTTAAACATCCTCTAGTTGATATAAGATGGTATTCTGACATCCATGCTTCAAAGGAGTCTTATGCTGGTTCACCCATAGTTCTATTTCTTGAGCTTAAGATTTCTTACACAAAGTTTTGTCAGAGTCATCTGATGGGTCTTGTTGGGGATCCATATCGACTTTACAATTGTTCTACTGGTCCTTCTACTCAACCTGATATTCCTAGTATAGGAGCATCTACTATGGCTCTTCCATCAGCTGAAGATCCGAGTTTCAGTGCAGGAAATAGAGAGGAGATGGCCTTCAACACTTTTCTGGAGATCATTGAGGAGATTTCTTATGTCGTAGGCGATGGTCAGATAAGGACTTATATGTTCCAGATATAGTTCATCCTTTTGCCCCAGACTTTTTTGAGAACATTACGGTATGTGTCTTCTTCTTACCTCTGAAAATGATCCTTTAGTAATTTCTATTGTTTAGGTTGTTCACTATATCGATGCAGGTTCTAGCTGGCTATATTCGGTGAACTTATTAGATGGGGCGCCAGATGGAGATGGCTGTCACTTCCTTACTGGCTCAGATGGATATTGACAGACGGGCCTGTTAGCATGAGGACCCTTACCGCTAGGGAAGGAGAAACTGAGATTCTGATTATGCTTTTTGAACTTTTGAGATGTATATGATGTTTGTATTTTTATGGATGTTGGATGTATGCATGCTATGAGAGATATGCACCCTCAAAGAGAGAGTGAACTGTTTGACTACTGGAGCTGGATCCAGACAACATTTTGGTTATATTGCCCTTAGTATGAGATTGGTTCTTTCATGAAGATGAGTTTCAGCAATAGGATGGTGTACCAAATGGGCATGGGGCTGACCAACTTCTATCAAGGTATTAGGATTTTGAGGTAGATGGGTTAGTCATAGGGCATTCCACCAGATGGAGTTCTTTTCCCTACATTTGTGATCAATACTGCTATGGCTTGAACCATAATGAATGGCTAAAGGAAGTCTGTGCACTTTGTACTGGCTAGTTTGTCTGATAGGTTCGAGGGGTATGATGCTTAGTTCATTACCTCAGTTTGGCCTATTGAGAAGATTAGGCAATCCACCTTGATAAAGGAGCTAAATGCAGTGATAGAGACATATGACAAAGCTATGACAGCTATCGAGACATTAGCTGGGGGAGTGACAGAGATGATGGAGACAAACAAGGAGACTATTGACATTAAAGGTGTATGGATGATGATTTTAGATAAATCTTCTGATAAAGCACTTGGAAAGAGACCAGCTAATGATGACTCAGATGACTCAGATGCTGATAGAGATATCCATCCTAGGAGGAGAATGGCATGTAGTTAGGATTTTTGCTTTTCTGTTTTGCTTCTGTCCACCTAGTATTAGATAGGATTTTTATTTTGATTTGGATATTTTTGACATTTAATTTGGACTTTATGATTTGAATAAGATAAGACGAGAGATGATTTTTGACACTGATTTTTTGAATGGAATGAATGAAATAAGAATTTGACTTGCATGTTTAAAATGAGACAGGAGTTCATGATGAATGGGATGATGACTTTGTCAGTTAGTCAAAATGAGAAATTTTTTCTTTATTTTTCTTTTTCTTTTTCTTTTCTTTTTATTACTCTAATTTTTTCCTAAGCCGCCCTTTCGAGTTTTTGACTTGCCGAGTTGCTCTAATTTTTGCCTAAACTGCCTTTATAGGTTTTCAACTCAGTGAGCGAAAGTCGATTAATTATGGCACAGAAATGCTAATTATATTGTGATTTGGACCGTACCCAAAGTGGGTTGCCTACGTATCTCCATAAAATTTATTCATAATTAATTTTTCTTCATGAGAATAAGGTCCTTGTAGTTTTGTTTACGTAACTCATTATACAAAGTATCTTCTAAATTGCATGGGTGTGAGAATTCATTTCTATCCAGGTCCATGAGTATGACTCCTCCGCCAAACATGATCTTCTTGAGTATGTACGGACCATCCCAGTTAGGTCGAAATTTTCCCCTTGGATCATGAACCAGAGCTCTGATTTCCTTTAAGACCAAGTTTCCTTCTTCTAACCCTCTATCGGTTACCCTTTTATTGAAATGTCTAGCAAGTCTCTGTTGATAATCCTGAATCTGATACAAGGCATTTATCCTTTTCTCATCTATAAAGTTCAGCTGATCATGATATCCTCTGATCCATCTTACTTCATCTAGCTGACTTTCTCGCATAATACTGATATATCTGATTTGCATCTCAATTGGAAGAACTACTTCCATCCCATAAACTAGGGAATAGGTAGTTGAATTTTCAATATTTGGATCAATTTCTGTTATGTTATTAGGTTTCCATGCAAATAGTCCTTGAACAAGTCATGATTTGAGTTTTGGATCATCTTTTGTGCCAAAATTAATTGATTCTTTATTTTATTTATTTATTTTTATTTCATTTTCTTTTAATGCCTCATTCTGATTAAATTCAAGAAAAGGAAAGTATGACAAAGGAATATAAGAGGAAAAGACAAGCATTTTATTATGAGAAAAAGTCCCATCATCATGGGTTACATTAAAGTTAAAAGTGATATCTGAAAGGTCTTTTACAGACTCAAAACTAGGAAAGGAAAATAACAACTCGAATGATTTAGAAGACTCGAATGACTCAGACTCGGACTCGGATGACTCTAACTCGGCTTCATCAAGGTAGGCTATCTTCTCATAGTGCTAATTTTGTGGCAGGGAAAGAGTGGTCTGATCAGCTTTGTAGGGTCTGCTTCTACTTCACATTCAATCATGAAAACTTGCTCAAAGAGAGTAGTTTCCATGTTTTCTTCCCAATCCTTCTCCATCACGTAAATTGGCTCACATCTTTCTAAGTTGAGCCTTTCTTTTTAGCCTCGGCCTTTAGCTTTGCTCTTTTCAGAATCAGTTCATTAGAGGCAGTATTGGAAGCGTAGGCATCATTTTTCTTATGCCTTCTATGATTTCTCTCTTGTGATGTATTACCATACTTTCGAGGTTTCTTAATGGATTTCCTGTATTGAAAAAGGTTCAAGGACATAGAAGGTTATGGGATAGCGCCATATAGATCAAAATTGGAGGTGATACTCGGGCCACTTGGATCTAACTTGATTTGATTTATGGATTCTTTCATGCTGTCCAAGGTTTTGATTAAGTGACCCATTGCATTTTGGATAAGATCGTGTAGAGGGCTGAGGCTCTATAAAAATAGGCTTGTTGAGAAGCTAAACCTCGGGTAAAAACATCTTGTACCTCAATCAAAACTTTGTTAAAGTAGATCTATTGAGCTTTCAAAGTAGAATCAAGCATGGCTTGGAAACCTTCCTTGAGCTTCTTCAGGAGATTAGTGAGGAGTGTGTTCATAGTCTCAGGTTTAGTCCCAGCTTCGATTTTGGGTAAGTCGACCATTGGTACCTTTAAAAGACAAGAACCATGGGTTCTGTCTGGTTTAACCAAGGTTTAAATGGGTTCTTAATCTATGATAGCATGGTAATCTTAGTTGGATCATAGGTGTAACACCTCAACCTAAACCCTATTGGAACCTTTAAGGGGAACTTAGGGGGGAAATTTTTCCTTTCTTTATAACATGTTATTATTATGTGTTTATGCATAAAATTGATAGTTATGCATGTTATATGATTTGATTTTATGCATAGAAGTAGTTTAAAGGTTGTTAGGACAAAATCGGGAAATTTTAATTTTTTTATGAACTGGGGGCAAAATGGCCATTTCACACCCCCTTCAAGTTTTTATGTAATTAACACTATATTTGAAGGTATAAAAGAATTTAAGGGAATGAAAAATGATATTATTAAGTTTATTTGAATATTTGGTGGAAAAATAGACCCGATTGAAAACAGTTCCCGGCAAGCTGCTCAATTGAGGTGCTTGAGGTGCTTCGGTTGCACTAAGGACATTTTGGTATTTTCCTTCATAATTTGGAATTATAGACTGTGTGTATGGTATTAGCTTAGGCTTGATTAAATCTAATTATTGGATCAAATGATGAAGAAATGGACGGTTAGATAAATAGGTTGCAAATTTGCTATCATAAGCTCAAAGCATTGGATTTTTGCCATTGGTTTTGGATTTGGTGTGCGAAATTCATATGTTAGCCACCAATGTTGACTTTGGATGGACAAATAGCATAAAAGTAAGCAAAATGGATGGTTGGATGGCTAGGTTTCACCAAAAATACCATAAACCTAAACCATTGGATCATGCCTTTGATATTTGAATAGATTTTTACCACCACTTCAAACAATCATCTTCAT
>CANXYC010558154.1:0-27918 GCA_948193065.1 Aleurites moluccanus | reverse complement strand
CTCTTCCTATATGCTACAAATACCTATCAATTAACCATATCACATACACCTATCAAATTGCACACACATTTAACTCATAAACCTTAATTTTAGCTCAATACCATTCGGTCCAAAGGGGCTAAATCATCAAAGCTCAATTTTCAATCCAACCTCATAATTCAACAATTAAACACATTAATTGAACACTTCTAAGCATAATTACATAAAATCAAACCTAATTCCTCATGCTTGCCCTAATTAGGTTTGATTTTGGGGGTTTTCCCAAATCAACTATTAATTCTTCAATTAGACTTACAATTAACTAATTCAAGTTACCAATTACACACCTAAACAACCAATTTCGCTAAAACTAAACAAATTTCAACTTTTCCCCAAATCAAGCATTCGGCCAAAGGGGGCTTTTCTTTCCCCTCAATTTTTATTTCAATTTATGGTTCCAAAAGTCAATTCACTATGTCCATTAAAGGTTTAAACACTCAATTGCAGAATTTGTGAAGAAACTCCATACTAAAACCCTAATTCCCAATTCGGTTCATGGTCCAATCCAAAAATTGAAATCCAACTCATGATTAAACATTCAATTCACATTAATTTAATTCATTAAACATCATTTATACAATCAATTATTTAATTAAAGCATCAAAAGCATTATCCCCCAATTTTTCCCCAAATCAATTCGGCCATCATGGAAATTACACAATAGATGCTTACTTTCTCAATTAAACCATTCAAATCAACATTAAATTACTAATAAACTATTAAATAACCAGAGATGTAAACTTACCTACACAATTCCTTAGGTTGGCCGAACCCTAGCCCTTAAATGTTACAACCAAAATGAAATTGGAACTTGGTTTGAAGAAATGGAGGATATGAGATAAATATTTCTACCAAAGCTTAGAAAGAAATCTCCAAATTTTCAAAAATCAACAATGGCCGAACCAAGAAGGATGATGAAGAAGAAGTTCTCTTCTTTCATTTGATGCACACAGTTTTCTTGAATGGGAAAGGGAAAATGCAGAATTCTTTAGCTTATTTTAATAGATAATGGAGTTTTGCCATACAATCTAGTACAACCCATCTCATAAAGCACACTTTAGAACCTACACATGCATCTTTTAGATTGAAATGCACCAATACTTTGTTCCATTGTATCTAGATAAGTAAAAGTGCTATTTACTCCTCCCTCTTACTCTTTTACTCCAATTGGGTCCTTATAAATTATCAATTAAATCCCTACTTTTTATTTCCATTTGCAATTAAGTCCTATTATTTTTGAAACCCAATTTGGCTATTTTATTTTATTTATTTATTTTATTATCATTATTTTATTTTTTCCAAATAATCAATTAACAATCAAACACACATGTAAGCACATCAAATTAATTCCAAATAAATAAATAAAAATTCCTGAAGGTCCTTAACTATACTACGCTCGGTTAGGACTTAGTTTTACATTCCACCCCCTTCAAATAAATTCATCCTCGAATTTAATAATTAGCAAGGTTTAAAATCAAATATCTAAGTCACTGAAGAGCTGAGGGTACTTCTTCCTCATCTTCGACTCACTCTCCCAAGTACACTCCTCTATCTTCCTGTTATGCCACAAAACTTTTACCATCAGAATCTCTTTATTTCTAAGTTGACGAATCTGTCGATCTATTATCTCCACTGGGACCTCCTCATATGACAACTCCTCTTCAATTTCAATGTCCTATGACTGAAGGATATCCGAAGGGTCTGACACATATTTCCTCAGCAAAGATATATGGAATACCGAGTGCACAAGGCTCAAATTCGATGGGAGGGCCAACTGATAAGATGCACTACCAATCGGATCAAAAATCTCGAAAGGCCCTATAAATCGAGGGGACAACTTCCATTTTCTTCCAAATCTCATCACCCCTTTCATAGGTGATATTTTCAAAAATACATGATCACCTACGGAGAACTGTACATCTCTCATCTTCGGATCTGCATAGCTTTTCTGATGGATGAAAGCTGTTCTAATTCTGTCCTTAATCAAAGGAATTTTCTCAATCGTTTCCCGAATCAAATCCGACCCCTCCAACTGTTTCTCACCGGGTTCTACCCAACACACGGGTGATCTACATTTTCGTTCATACAATGCCTCATATAGTGCCATGCCAATCGTGGAGTTGTAGCTGTTATTATAAGCAAACTTTAGCAGTGGAAGATACTGATCCCAACTACCTTTAAAGTTCAGAACACAGAGACGTAACATATCTTCCAATATTTGAATCGTACGCTCTGATTGGCCATCTGTCTGAGGGTGAAAAGCTGTACTAAAATGCAACTGTGTACCCAGTGCTTCCTAAAATTTTTGCCAGAATCGGGATGTGAACTGAGTACCCCTGTCTGAAATAATCACTGTCGGAACACCATGCAATCGCACAATTTTGTCAATGTACAACTGAGCATACTGTGCAGTAGTATAGGTAGTCTTTACTTTAAGAAAGTGAGCCGACTTTGTCAAACGGTCTACTATTACCTATACTGAATCATAACTCCTCCGAGATCGTGGTAATCCCACCACAAAATTCATGGTAACTTGCTCCCATTTCCATTCCGGTAACTCTATCTCCTGCAATAAACCAGAGGGCTTCTGATGTTCAAATTTCACCTGTTGATAGGCTAAACAGGTAGATACACATCGAGCAACATCGCCCTTAATATTCGGCCACCAGTGATGGGCTTTCAAATCATGGTACATTTTTGTTGTACAATGGTGCACTGTATAAGAAGAGTAATGTATCTCTCGCATAATCTGCTCTCGAAGTCCCTTCACATCTGGTACACATAACCGCCCTTTACATCTCAATACCCCTCCATCATCTATGAAAATTGGAGCTTTCCCCTCTTGTAACAACTCTCTAATCCAAACTAACTGCGGATCAGCATTCTGAAAGCTTTTAATCTCATTAAGTAACAGTGGTCTCACCTGAAACTGTGCCACTAGTACAGACTGCTGCCCTCTAGTCTCCAAATCAAACTGTAGACCCATAGCAAATAATTCTCGAAGATCCTGTACCAAAGACTTCTCTGTAGCCGATACATGCGATAAAATTCCTATCGACTTACAGCTCAAAGCATCCGCCACTATATTTGCTTTCCCCGGGTGATAAAATATTTGACAATCATAGTCTTTTAATAGCTCAACCCACCGTTTCTGCCGCAGGTTTAACTCTTTCTACTGTAAGAGATATTGGAGACTTTTATGGTCAGTGTATATTTCACATTTCATCCTATAGAGATAGTGTCTCCATATCTTCAAAGCAAAAATAACCGCTGCTAACTCCAAGTCATGGGTAGGATAGTTCACCTCGTGCTTCTTTAGCTGTCGAGATGCATATGCAATCACTTTCCCATCTTGCATCAATACACATCCCAAACCAATTTTGGAAGCATCACAATAAATGGAGAACGTACTAGTTTCAATAGGTAGTGCCAAAACTAGAGCACTCGTAAGACAATTCTTCAAGGTCTGAAAACTCGTCTCACATCTATCATCCCACTGGAACTTTACATCTTTCCTAGTTAGCTATGTTAGAGGGGAAGCAATTTTTGAAAAGTCCTTCACAAATTGACGGTAGTATCCTGCCAATCCAAGAAAACTACGCACTTCCGTCACTGTGGTAGGGCGTGGCCAATTTGTGACCGCTTCAATTTTTGAGGGTCGACTTTAAGACCGTCCTTCTCAATAACATGCCCCCAAAAGTTCACCTCATTAAGCTAGAATTCACATTTAGAAAGCTTTGCAAAAAGCTGATTCTCCCTCAAAGTTTGCAATGTGATTCTGAGGTGCTCCTCATGCTCTTCTCTGCTTTTAGAGTACACCAATATATCATCAATAAAGACAATGATGAACCGATCAAGATAAGGTCAGAATACCTGATTCATCAAATCCATGAAAGCTGCGGGAGCATTTGTCAACCCAAATGACAGTACCAAGAACTCATGATGGCCATATCGGGTTCTGAAAACAGTTTTTCGAATATGCTCTGCTTTAATCCGCAACTGGTAATACCCTGATCTCAAATCAATTTTTGAGAAGTAGCAAGCTCCCTGCAATTGATTAAAGAGATCATCAATCCTGGGTAACGGGTATTTGTTCTTCATGGTCACTTTGTTCAACTACCTATAATCGATACATATCCGAAGTGACCCATCTTTCTTCTTAACAAATAAAACTGGGGCTCCCCAAGGTGAACTGCTAGGGCGAATAAACCCCTTTTCAAGGAGTTCTTGCAACTGTACTTTTATCTCTTTCAATTCAGGTGGAGCCATACGATACGGTGCAATAGAAATCGGATCAGTACCTGGGTATACATCAATCTCAAACTCTATCTCCCTTTCAGGAGGTAACCCTGGTAGATCATCTGGAAACACATCCGGAAATTCCCTTACAATAGGAATATCATCCAATGCAATTGATGCTTTAGTAGTATCTACTACTGCAGCCAAATATGCCTCACATCCCATCTGAATCAATCGACTCGCCACAATCACCGATACTAAACCAGATGCACATCTATTTATTTCCCCCTGGAAGCTAAGGTCTCCCGATCACCAAGCCTGAAATCTATACGTTTCATAAAACAGCAATCACAGCTTTATGGACTGTTAACCAATCCATGCCTAGAATGGCATCAAACTCAAGCATAGGCAATTCAATCAAATCAGCATATAACATATGATCACATATAGCCACAACACAATGCTCATATCAAAAACCCACAATGATATTTCCCCCTACGGGTGTAGCAACATCTAATGGTATCGGTAGTGGTTTCCTATCAATCTCCAATCTCCCGGTATATACAGGCGAAACAAATGAGTGTGTGGCACCCGAATCAAATAGCATATAAGCAATATCAAGCTGAATAGAAACCATACCAACAACTGTGTCATGAGAACTCTGAGCCTGCTGTGGGGTCATAGCAAAAACTCTCCCCTGACCCCTGCCAGCAGCTGACTGGCCTGATGTCTGACCTGGACCTGATGGCCTACCCCTACCGGTTCCCCCTCTGCCCATCTGAACTGTCGGCTGAGACCCTGTACTACCTGCCAGTTGTGGAGTCCACATAGGACAATTTCTATAGAAGTGGCCAAACTGTCCAGACCGGAGACATGCTCCTGATCTCATCCGGCACTCCCCAACGTGCCTCCTTCCACAATGTCTACAAATAGGTGGCTTTGAGGTCATCTGTCGGGGCCTATTAGAGCCCTGTGAATAAACAGGAGCAACAAATCTCCCTCCATGCTCTCTATACTGGGGTCTCCCCTGTCTCTGAGATGAAACTAAATGTCCTGACCTGGGAGGGAATCGAACTGACTGCTGCTATGAAGATCCCTCCCTAGGCCTCCGAAACTCACCACCTCTACCCTCTTCCTCTGATTTTTCACATATCTCTCTTCTCTATACTTAGCTTCCATTGGGGTAGCTTTATCAATAACCTTACCCAGAGAGGTAAATTCCACAGCTAGGAGGGCATTAAACAATGGAGCATGCAACCCTCTCCTAATTCTGTCAATCAGGTCTGCCTCAGTCGGGACTATCCTCCTCGCATACTTGCTCAATCGCCTAAACTCCCTGGCATACTTGGGAACCCTAAGATTGCCTTGACTCAACTGCTCAAATGTAACAATGTTCCGTGATCTAAGCCCTTCGGTCAAGAACTCATCCATCAATCGCTGTTTAAACTCATCCTAAGTCATCGGGTCATCACTATGGATATTCTCATCTATGTATTCATCAAACCAAGTAGAAGCATCCTTCTGTAACAATAAACCCACCAGCTCTATTATTCTAGCATCAGAACAGGGTAGCTTCCTAACAATCTTATCTACCTCCTCCACAAAGTCACTAGGATCCATGCCATATTCCCCTGCATATGTGGGCAACTAAAACCTCCTAAACTCTGACATAGTCACCCCACCCTCGGGTATAATCCGGTGACCCCTCTGCCTCAAATGATCAATTGGCATTGGGGGTGCCTCAGGCCGTATTTCAGGCTGAATAGGTGGTGTGGGAGGCTGTTGCATTGCTGCAGGCTGTGCTGGCAAATAAGTCTGTAATATCTGCAACATTTCCCTCCTAAACTCTTGCATCTCCTGCCTCTAGGGTGCATCCCCCGCCACAAAAGATTTAGTGCGCCTACGACTCCTAGATGGTTCAGTCACTTGCACCGAGGCATTAGAGTCAACTTCTGCCTCACCACTCAACTCTCTATGATCCCTCTCAATCGCAGGAAAATCCGGTCTTGTAGCGTGCTGAGACATCCTCACACACTATAAGAAAACACAAAATCAAATCAAAAAGAGTAATTTCATATCGGTACGCAGAATTTAAACAATGACAATGATTATACTTTGACGATATACAAATACCTATGCTTTATGGTACAAGAGTTATATATATATATATATATATATATATATATATATATATATATAGCATGCTTATATTATAAAGCATACAAAACCTATGGCTCTGATACCAGCTTTGTCACGACCCAAACCAGGGAGCCGCGACGGTCCAAGGGTATGGGATCCGCCCGAGGCTACCAGTACCACGATGAACCCCTAATACAACATATCTAATACTCAAAACTCTACTCATTCTAAAAGCTTATATATCATCCTAGTTCATTCATATTATACTATATTATTCCTTATGCCAATTCTCATACATATACATTATGCCAATGTCCTGCCGAAAATCCGGCAGAGTTTCCTCTGTATTTTTAACATGCCAATTTACCAATTTATCAATTAAGCACTTCCAATATCATTTCCCAATTCAATTTCATCTTTACTTCATCAATTCATTCATACTTCTCAAATCACAACATAACCATTATCATATCATACCTGTTATAATACCCAAAATAGGCAACTAAATTAACATTCACTTATAGATAATTACATACATATCCAATCTAATTACTCATACTTTAGATTAATGTACCATGGAGCTATTAGACAAATTTTTGAAACAAAAGATTAATCCATAGCATTTACATAGATGTGTCAAATGTCCACGGCGGGAAAAGATGAGCCTATGGAACTCGAACCTCATCGTCACCTGAAAAGATTTACAACTATGAGGGTGAGTATAAAATACTCAGTAAGTAATTATAAACAAAAATGCATAAGAATTATATACCATTTAGGCTAAACCGAAACCTGAAAAGGTTTGTAGCAATATAGCCAAGGATAGAACCAATAGTGCTGAAAATATGTGGTACAAGTGATGAACTATAAGTATGGCATATGAAATGTTCAAAATATGGTGAACGATAATAACATGTAGTATAAGTCACATTACATATGATACAACAGGTAAATAGGGCCAATATGTCCAATATGCACAATTGTGCTAACCAATATATATGTGGCGCAATAGCGCGAAACCAATAGTTACGTAAGAGTGATAGACTCTCATGACTAGAGAATATAACTCCCCTCTCTAGCAAAGGTCAAATAGATACCAGTGTGCACACGGTCGACGGATAATCCCGCTACCTCGTCGTAGTAGCCCTGTTATATTATCTTATGCAAAAGTCTCATATAAGGGATATAAGATCATAAATATAGCTCAATTTCACATATAACAACTCATTTTTATATCACATGTACTAAATTGATATACTGGCCAAAGTTAAAAAACGGGCCCGCCGGGGCCCAGTTTCGCTGACGCAACTGGCAAGTCAAATTACGAGTCCTTTTTAGGATTTTCGAGGAGTTTCTGGTTCTCTATATTAGGAACACATTTAGATGGACTATTTAGTATAAATTTGAAGCTTAGGGATATGGAAAAGGATTGGGCCAAGTATCGGGTCAAAACACTATTTAGGTTTCAAATTATAACAGACGAAAGTTTAGAACAATTTAGATTAGTTCGGAGGGTCATTTTAGGTGCCAATTTGACATTTCAAATGAAACTAGAGTTTTTAAGTATCCAATCAATTCAAATGCATATGTTATGCCATATGATGTATAAATGCAATAATTGTATATAAAAGCTTACTTCTAAAATGTAGCTAAGGCACGAAGCCCTAAGCTAGCCCTTCGACCCCTTAACGGTTGCGGCGACTGTCCGACTGGTCCCTTCCTCGGGAGGCTCGCCTATTATTATATATTTACTCTCCGTAAGACTTTGAATCATCATAAATACATACAATACACATCAAATATACACATATATACACACAATAGTCACATTCCCTATCAAATGATAAATTTACCCTTTATGCACATATAAGCCATTCGGCCAAAACCAATCTTGGGCTACCAATATTTAAACCTCAAATTTCTTATACAATACATAAATTTATACACATATTAACATATTAAAACAAGTTTGGGCTTACGTTCAAGTCTAAGTTTCATGCCAAAGCATTTTGAACTTCATAGGTCATAAAGACCTAAACACATTTCAAACTCATAACAAGCATACCAATCTCTTCCTATATGCTACAAATACCTATCAATTAACCATATCACATACACCTATCAAATTGCACACACATTTAACTCATAACCCTAATTTTAGCTCAATGTCATTCGACCCAAAGGGGCTAAATCACCAAAGCTCAATTTTTTCAATCCAACCTCATAATTCAACAATTAAACGCATTAATTGAATACTTCTAAGCATAATTACATAAAATCAAACCTAATTGCTCATGCTTGCCCTAATTAGGTTCGGTTTTGGGGGTTTTTCCCAAATCAACTATTAATTCTTCAATTAGACTTACAATTAACTAATTCAAGTCACCAATTACACACCTAAACAACCAATTTCACTAAAACTAAACAAATTCTAACTTTTTCCCAAATTAAGCATTCGGCCAAAGGGGGCTTTTCTTCCCCCTCAATTTTTCTTTCAATTTATGGTTCCAAAAGTCAATTCACTATGTTAATTAAAGGTTTAAACACTCAATTGCAGAATTTGTGAAGAAACTCCACACTAAAACCCTAATTCCCAATTCAGTTCATGGTCCAATCCAAAAATTGAAATCCAACTCATGATTAAACATTCAATTTAATTAACATCAATTTAATTCATTAAACATCATTTATACAATCAATTATTCAATTAAAGCATTAAAAGCATTATCCCCCCAATTTTTCGCCAAATCAATTCGGCCATCATGGAAATTATATAATAGATGCTTACTTTCTCAATTAAACTATTCAAATCAACATTTAATTACTAATAAACTATTAAATAACCAGAAATTTGAACTCACCTACACAATTCCTTAGGTTGGCCAAACCCTAGCCCTCAAATGTTACAACCAAAATGAAATTGGAACTTGGTTTGAAGAAATGGAGGATATGAGATAAATATTTCTAACAAAGCTTAGAAAGATATCTCCCAAAGCTTCAAACATCACCAATGGCCGATCCAAGAAGGTTGAAGAAGAAGCAGGTCTCTTCTTTCATTTGATGCACACGATTTTCTTGAATGGGAAAAGGAAAATGCAGAATTCTTTAGCTTATTTTAATAGATAGTGGAGTTTTGCCATGCAATCTAGTACAACCCATCTCATAAAGCACACTTTAGAACCTACACATGCGTCCTTTAGATTGAAATGCACCAATACTTTGTTCCATTGTATCTAGATGAGTAAAAGTGCTATTTACTCCTCCCTCTTACTCTTTTACTCCAATTGGGTCCTTATAAATTACCAACTAAATCCCTACTTTTTATTTCCATTTGCAATTAAGTCCTATTATTTTTGTAACCCAATTTGGCTATTTTATTTTATTTATTTATTTTATTATCATTATTTTATTTTACCCAAATAATCAATTAACAATCAAACACACATGTAAGCACATCAAATTAATTCCAAATAAATAAACAAAAATTCCCGAAGGTCCTTAACTATACTACGCTCGGTTAGGACTTGGTATTATATATATACATCCATAGCATAATTTATATGCAAAACTAAAAGAAGTACAAGCACACATATAAATTTCACTCCTTAGGTTACAGTACCATGGAATCTCTAATACTGTATAAATATTTACATATATTGATTTAAGACTCGAGTATTATATAATAAAAGTAGCAAAATTCCAAGGCGAGGATAGAAGGTGCCAATGGAATTCAAATCTGACTGCGGCCCTGAAAAACAATAACAACTACGGGGGTGAGTATAAAAATACTCAGTGAATCTATATATATAAGAATGCAGTAGATGTTCATAATCCCAAGATCGCTTACAAATGACCTGTAAAATCAATATAAGATAACAAATGAAGGGTGAAACAAGTATCCATATGAATATCCAGTGTATGAGTCAATTCTCATATGATATAACAGGATTGGGTCTAGTGAAAAGTGTAATCGCACTGTAATAGCACAATCGTGCACAATCCAATGTACGTAAGGAAGATCACTCCTTACGGCTAGAGAATATAACACCCCTCCCTAGCAAGGGTCCAATGAATACCAGTGTGCATACGGTTGATGGAATTACCCGCTACACCATCGAGGTAGCCCTGTTATAATACCATATGGGTGTGTCTCCATAGAACAATATAAATAGCGTAAATATAACTCATATAGCTGTGGAACAATCCAATATATATTTATAATGAATAATAGTATAAATTTGGGTCAAGTGAAAAAAATGGCCGGAGGGACCCAGTTGCGCTGCTGCAATTGGCACTCGCCGTTACGGGTCCGTTTTGGGATTTTTGAGTAGTTTTTAGTTAACTATGCTATTAATGGATTTAGGTGGACCATGGGATACCATTTTAAAGTTTAGGGAAAAACTAAAAGATTGGGCCAAATGGGGGTTCAATTGGCTTTTTATGTTTTATTTTGTAGCCAGTCAAAGTTTAGGTCGATTTAGGTCGATTTCGGTGAGCCTGTTTCGGAGTAAAAATGCATTGTTGCTATTTTTGGACAACAAGTATTTTTTTATCATACCAAATGACATTTTATAAGATATATGATGTAAATCATGCATGATTATACATATAAACTCACCTTTAATACAAAAAGTCACTTTGTCCCCCAAAACACACTCGTAGACCCTAATTGGCCTGCCGCTCGACACTCCCAGCTGGAGTACCCGACGATTCACCATTTTCAATTATAACACTCCGGTAAGATGTGAAAACATTACAAAACACATTATTCACATCAAAAGAAATTAAGTATGCACAGTATACACTATAGACCTCACATTACATAATTTACACCTTTTCCAATCCTTTATGCATCAAACACATGTCTATCACCATATTTGACTTACATTTCATATATTCATTACTATTATGCCAAGTTAAGAACTTATATACACTTAGTTCAACATTCCAAATCAAACATATACCAAATTTCAAGTTTACCTTCCAAGTACTTATATCAAACACTATTTTCATATCTAAAATTGTACATTTGCATTTTCTACACCATTAATCCATATTCATTCCCTTTCTTCCTAATTGCTTCAACCTAACACATTAAACTTATAAACTCGATATGGTTAGGTCTAGTTAGAATTCATTCTATTTATTCATTTTTCAACACCAATCATTCAAACAACATAAATACCTATCAAATGCATAACATTCAATCATTTAAACCTATTAAACATAAAAAAATCAAGTCTTCCTTAAGCACCTCAAGTTTCGGCCAAGCATGAACTTCCTCCAAATGGATTTATTTCCATCAAATGGCTACTAATTCATTACAAATTCATCAAATACAACAGAATTGAATCAAAACTCCATCAAAATAACACATTTGAATCTTTCATTTTCCTAGTTGGGGTTTCCTTCCAACTTTTTATTTTTTTCCAACCTAAACACATATTTGTTACCAATTAACATCAAATAACACCTAAAGATCAAAATTAAACCAAAAGAATGGAAAAATCACTTACTATTTTAATAATTCTTTGAAATCTTCAAAACTTTAATTTATCAACTTTTCTTGATTTTTCTTTGAATCTAAAGTTATAATTGAGTTTAGAATGACGGAATTAACTAGTTTGAATAAAAAAATGAAAGAAAACAACTTGGTTTGGTGAAAATCAATGGTGGCCGAAAGCTTGAAAGGAAGAAAGAGAAATTTTAGTTGGTGAAAATGGCTAAGGAAGAAGAAGATGTGGGAAAAATCCACCTAAATATCAAGTTGGTAATCCTATGCATTGATCCTATAGTAATAATTATGAAACCTAGCTTACTAACCATTCAATTCTTAATCTTTTCATCCAATGGTTTGATTTAGGTTAACTTAAAATAATACCATACACTTGCATACACCATATAAGTCCATATTCCTTAGGAAAAGATCATACTACCCCTAGTTCGAATTGGATCCCTATCCGATTAACTTTTCTCGGAATTATTTTCTATCGGCTTTAATCTTCCAATAATAATTCAAATGACTATTATACCTCCATTTTCATGTCCTAATATTCTCTTTTATCATCAAATATAATGTTAATTTCCATTAAAAACTCAAAGGATGTGAAATGACCATTTTGCCCTTAGTTCACCAAAAACTCAATTTTACCTGATTGCTTCCTAACAGCCTTTAAACCTCATCTATTCATTCAAACACATCATATAACATGCATACATGTCAAATTCAAGCATAAACATGTAATAAATCACAACATGAAAATCAAGTCAAAATTCTCCCCAAGTAACCCTTTGAGGTTCAGGTTCTAGGTTTTAACTGAGGTGTTGCAAGTACGTACTAGGAAGGAGAGGCCACAAGTTGAGGGGAGCCTCAGGATCTTAAGGAGAAAATAAAGGAAGTACTCGATAGAATGGGGAACGCTGAACAGAAGAAGAGCAACAAATCACTCTTGAGTCTCAAGTCTCCTTTTATGAAAAGGATTCAAGTTTATACCAGGCCCTCAAAGTTTAAACAACTAGTGATGGGAAAGTATGGTGGTCTTGGAGATCCAAGGACGCATATCCTAGACTATAAACATGCCATGAAGTTGCAAACTGTAGATGACAAAGCCTTATACAGAGCCTTCCTTATACAGAGGCTTCAGAGGCATGTTAAAGGAAGTGGCTACTTTATGGTTCGATGGTTTGCTAGAGGGGTGTATCAAGTCTTTCTCTCAGTTAGCAGAGCTGTTCACGAGAAGGTTCGCCACCAACATCCTGTTGAAAGGAAGACTTGATTCTTGAACAATTATCCAGAAGAAAGGTTAGTCTTTAAGAGACTACATTGCATAGTTCAATAGGGAAGCCCTTAAAATCATCCCTTTAGATAAAGCCCAAAGAATGGAGGCCTTGCAAAACAGAACTACTCATAGAGATTACTTTAAAGCTCTGTATCGCCATGCACTAAGTACTATGGAAGATGTGTTGGTCCTTGCATAGGAGTTTATAAAGCAGGATGATGCCTTGACTTTGAGTTAGTTCTCTAAGAACGGAGGCAAAAGAACAAAGATGATGTGGCAGACAGGTCAAAAGCATCCAAGGATGGAAAAAATGAGGGTAAAAATAGTAAGAGAGGTAGAAAAAAGAGAAGAGAATAAGAGAGAGAAGAAAATAAGTATGACCCTCTTAATGTTAGAAAACAGGAGGAGATTCGCCAATACACTCCATTAATAACTACACTACTGGAGGTATTTGTAGCCTTTAAAGATGAAGAAATTTGGAAGGGACCTTCACCAATGAGAACTCCCCAAAATCTTTTGAGAAGGGACAAATACTGTCATTTCCATGACTCTCATGGTCATGACATATAGGTACCTTTTGGAGGAAATCGAAAGATTGATCAGCCAGGGTCATTTGAGGAGGTTCATTAAAGGAAAGCCTCAAAAAGGTAGAAAACATGGTGAGAGTAATAGGGATAAGGGAAAACATATAGCAAATGATGGCTCGACAAGGGTCATTCATTATATAACTAGTGGCTTGAGGGAGAGTTCGCACAACAATAATTAGAATAAGAGAGCACAACAAAGGAAAAACTGTGAACTTGAGCATTTTTATTTGAATGATGGGCGAACCTGGGCTGTAAGAGAGGACGGTTCTAGGCTGAGAGCTTTACACGCGAGACCACTGGTAATTTAAGCAATAGTGGCTAACTATGTAGTGGAGCAGATACTTGTAGACAATGAAAGTTCAGTTAATCTCATCACTGCAAATGCTTATAAGAAGATGGGGTTAAAAATTGAAGATTTGGAAGATTTGAAAAGTCTCATTCACACTTTAGATGGCATAAAGAGCCCTACCCTAGGGACAATTAAGCTTCTTTTCACCATTGGTATAGTTCCAGATTATGCCACGATTATAGCCATTTTTATAGTAGTGCGAACACCATTATCATATAACGTGCTAATGGGAAGACCTTTGTTATATGATCTTGGTGCCTCCACTAATATTAGACACTTAAAGATGATCATCCAGAAGGAAGATGGCTTGGAGTTCACAATATATGGGGTTCAAGATAGCCTACCATTCGCTAACGAAAAGGAAGCAAAGAAAAGAAAAGAGGCACCCTACTCTTCTATGGCAGGGAAGTAGCAATGTTGGAAGAGATACCTTTGACCTGGGTGCCAAAGTAAAGAACAAAACCAGTTGAGAAATTAGAAAAGATATGGGTAAGGGAAGAAGACCTATAAAAAACATTACTAATCAATGCGAACATGGATAGCGATATAGCAAAAGATGCTTGCAAATTCTTGATCAGCAATTCATCCAACTTTGCATGGAAATCTTCGGACATGATAGGGGTTAGCCCGAAGATAATTGTGCATAAGTTGAATGTAAACCCCAAGACGAAACCCATAAAGTAGAAGAAGTGATGCTTTGGTTTGAAGAGACAAATAGTAATTGTTGCAAAGGTTGATAAACTAATGGAGGCAAGGTTCATTAGGGAAGTGAACTATCCATACTGGCTCACCAATGTAGTATTGGAAAAGATAACGAATGGGAGCTATAGGATGTGTGTTGACTTCACGGATTTAAACAAGGCATGCCCCAAAGACCTATTCCCATTACCAATGATTGACAAGCTTGTAGATTCTACAACAGGCTTCAAATACCTCTCTTTTTTGGATGTGAAGTTGGGGTACCATTAAATCAGAATGCATCTAAAGGATGAAGAAAAGACAACCTTTATCACTGAAAAAGGTACTTATTGCTATATCTCCATGCCATTTGGGTTAAAAAAATGCTGGAGCAACTTATTAGAGGCTTATGAATAAGATGTTTAAAGACCAGATGAGCAAAAGTGTCGAAGCATATGTTGATGATATGATAGTAAAAAGTCAGACCTTCGATCAACATATTCGAGACTTAGCATAAGTTTTTGAGATAATGGCTGCTTATGGGATGAAGCTCACCTCAAAGAAATGCACATTCTTTATTCAAAGAGGGAAATTCTTGGGCTATATGGTAAGAAAAAAGGGTATTGAGCCTAACCTAGACAAAGTAAAGGCGATTCTATACATGAACCCTCCTCGCAATTTAAAGGAGATATAGAGACTTATGGGGAGGATGGCAGCCCTTAGCAGGTTCATGTCTAGGGTCGCAGAGAAGTACCTACCTTCTTCAAGAAGCTCCACAAAAAGGGTAATTTTAAGTGGAGTGAAGAATGTCAGCAAGCTTTTGAGGAGCTGTAGAAGTTTCTTAGTTCAGAGCATGTTTTGAGCATACCTCTCCAAAGCGAAGAGCTATTGATTTGTCTGTCAACATCCAGTCAGGCTATTAGCTCATTACTGATTAGAGAAGAAGGAGGGGTATATAGGCCAGTGTATGACTTCAGTCGAGTCTTGCAAGGGGTATAGATAAATTACCAGCCTCTAGAAAAACTGGCCTATTCGCTACTATTATCCGTAAGAAAGTACAAAGTTTATTTACAATCTCATCAGGGGTAGTAGTGATGAATCAACCTCTCAACAGGGTCATGTATAAGCCAAAAACATCAGGGCGAATGTTACTATGGTTAGTTGAGCTCGAGTAGTATGGGCTCGAATATAGGCCTCGCTCTGCCATTAAGGCCCCTAGTGGACTTCATTTCTGAATGCTCTTTTACTGAGGAAGTAGCAGATGGTTCACCAGATACTGATAGTCTACCAGAGACTTGAATAATCCTCAAGTTTGAGTCTAACCCTAATTTGGTTGATGAAAAACTCATGTGGCATTTGTTTGTGGATGGTGCTAGCAGTACCGAAGGTAGTAGAGCTAGAATTGTATTAAAAGGGCCAAATGACATAGTGTTGGAATGGCTTGAATTCACCATTACAAACAATACTGTAGAAAATGAGCTCTGTTGTATGGCCTCCAATTAGCAGATAGTCTGAGAATGAAGTATTTAAAGACATATAGTGATTCACAGCTGATAGTCAACCAGGTCAGAGGAGATTATGAAGCCATAACGACTACTATGATGAAGTATGTGGCTAAAGCTAAAGTTATACTCCAAGCCATGCATGAGCGAGGGGTAGAGGTTCGCATCATCCAGATCCCTAGAGAAGAGAATGGCGAAGTAGATAGGCTTAGCAAGTTAGTTGCTTCCCATCATCTCTATCTTCCTTATAAAATTTTTGTTTGGGCAACTGAATGATCTAACATAGAGGAAGCAGACTCTGTAATGGAAGTGGATCACACACCTTGTTGGATGGATCTGATAATCAAGTATCTGGACAAGAGAGAATTACTAGCTGACCAAACCAAGGCTAAAAAGGTGAAGCATGAAAGTTCTCACTTTTCTTTACATGCATGTACCCTGTATAAGCGAGCATACTCTTTGCCATGGTTAAAATGTTCAAGGCCAGTAGAAGCAAACTATGTGCTTAGAGAAATCCATGAAGGGTCTTGTGGAATACATGTAAGGGGAAAAGCCCTCGTAGCCAAAGTCATTAGGTAATGATATTTCTGGCCTAGCATACGGGAAGATGCCATCAAGTTGGTTCAAAAGTGCCATACTTTTCAGAAGTTTGGCAATGCAAAATAAACACCAACTGCTGATCAAATGCCTTTAACAAGCCCTTGGCCCTTGGCCAAATGGGGGATTGACATTGTTGGCCCCTTCTAAATAGCCTCAGGAGAAGGAAAATTTTTACTTGTAGCTATGGAATACTTCACTAAGTGGGTCGAAGTTAAACCACTCACCACAATAACAGTAAACAAGGTCATAGGGTTTCTTTGGAAGAATATCATTTGTAGATTCGGGGTAGCTCACCAACTTGTCAGTGATAATGGCAAACAATTTGGCAATCATAAAATCAAAACTTTTTTGCAAAGGGTTGCACATCAAGCAACACTTATTCTCTGTTGCTCATCCTCAATCAAATGGGCAAGCAAAGATAACGAATAAGACAATCTTGCAAGGTCTGAAGAAGAGGTTAAACGGGTGCCGAAAGAATTGGGCAGAAGAGCTTCATCATGTCCTATGGGCTAACAGAACTACTCTATAGTGTTCAATAGGTGAAACCCGTTTCTCATTGACTTATGGTACCGAAGCTGTCATACCCGTAGATATTGGCTCGCCCACTGAAAGAGTCAATTTCTGTGGGGTTGAAATGATCGATCAAGCTAGGGGAATTGATTTGAATATGGTTAAAGTACTTAGAGAAGTTTCCTACATGAGACTAGCTAATTATAAAAACAAAGCAGTAGGATACTTCAACAAGAAAGTGAAGAAGAGAGTCTTCATAGAAGGAGACTTGATTATGAGCTACCTTGAAGCCATTAGCAAAAGAGAAGGAACTGGCAAGCTCGCTTCAACCTGGGAGGGTCCTCTTTTAATAAGAGAAGTGATTGGACCAGCTACTTATAAGTTGGCCATGATGGACGGGAAATAAATTCCCCATACATGGAATGTACAACATCTCAAAATGCACTATTAGTAAAATTAATAAAAGCAGAAAAATTCCTCCATCTATGCTCTTATTTTAAAAGTTAATATACAAGCCTGACAGACTTAGTTGAACCATTATGAATGAAGTTCGGCATAAAGACCTAGTACGGCTATGCGAAAGACCGAGGGGCATAAAAACTTAGTACAACTAGGTGAAAGACAACGAGGCACAAAGACCTAGTATGGCTAGACAAAAGACGGCGAGGCACAAAGATCTAATACGGCTGAGCAAAAGACTGCGAGACATAAAGACCTAGTACGGTTAGGTGAAAGACCGCAGGACATAAAGACCTAGTATAGCTATGCGAAAGACCGCGAGGCATAACTCCCATGGGAGAAAGTCCTTATATTGGCAAGGCATCCCTACGGGGAAGGATTTCATAAGTCCTCATATTGGCGAGGCATCCTTACGGGGGAGGTTTTCATAAGTCATCATATTGGCGAGGCATCCCTACGGGGAAGGATTTCATAAGTCCTTATATTAACGAGGCATCCTTATGGGGAAGGTTTTTATAAGTCCTCATATTGGCGAGGCATCCCTATAGGGAAGGTTTTCATAAGTCCGCATATTGGAGAGGCATCCCTACATGAAAGGTTTTCGTAAGTCCTCATATTGATGAGGCATCTCTACGGGGAATGATTTCATAAGTCCTCATATTGGCGAGACATTATCATTTCAAAGAATTACGTAAGTATTTATTCTACTTATTGGGGAATATGTTATTTGCTTGAGTTGCTTATGCTAAAATAGAAGACTCACGAATTATATGAAACTTTATTGAGGCATCAAGTTATGTCTTAAAGGGATTTATCTAGTTCGTTGCGAACATTATTATCCCTAAAAAAATTAATACTGTTGCGAGTTCTATATGAATTGAGGGCCTCGCACATTATTCATACAAATACTGTTATGGTAAAGTTTTCAAACTTTCCCATACAAAAAAAAGGAGACTCAATGAAATAACACTTGTATTTTATTGAGTTATAATTGTATATTTACAATGACGGATGGGAAATTACATAAAGAAGGGGGATAGCCTTGACAAAACTCCCATCTTGAGCTTTTGAAATTGGCTGGACTTGAGGGACTTCAGATATAGGAGGATTAAATAGAGGATCAACTAAAGGATCTTCAACTGAAGGTAAAATATCATTTGGAGGATCGACTGAATGATCTTCAACTACAGGTAAAGTCTCGGTTGGGAGAGCAGAGGATGAACTAACCAGATTTGCGAGAACACTCACAGAAGGAACTAGATCCTCAATGATGGCAACTTCTTCTTCCAGTTCTTTTGGGAAGGGAGTGAGAGGATCGAAGGTTTTCTTCTCTATATTGGAGAGGATGTCCAGATAATACTTGCAGCCTCGTCGATTGCATCATTGAAGCTCATGGCCACCATAGAAGTTGAGGTGCGAATCAAAAAGCGAGTAGCCCTAGTTCATGGTTGGGCTCGCTCTAAAGCTCTTAATTTCTGCGACAAGGCATGGATTTCTTTGTTTAATTTAGATTGCTCATATTGGAAGCTTTCTTCTCAGCGAGTTAGAGTTTCCTTCAATCGCTTTACCTCGCTCTCTGCAATGACTCTATTCTGGCGAAGCTCATCGCACTCCCGATTCTTTTCTTTTAGCTTATTGGTGCTTTCTTCCAGTTGACGTTCGCACTCTTTAAAGGCCTTATCCATCGCCTTGAACCTCTCTTAGTCTTTATTTACTGCCTCAGTCAAGACAACAATTTTCTTATCAGCCAACTCTGTTTACCTCTCCAGCTCTTTGATGGCTGCATCTATCGCCTCTTGACCCTTCAAATGGTGGCGAAGTGGATCAATTTCATTTTGGATATCCTTAGCTAGTTGTTCAAATCGAAGAGCGTAGTTGCAAGTCTCCAAATAGTACTAGTCGCTGGCGTGAACTCTGCTATATACTTGATACAGTTCTCGTAGACCCTACAAGAAGCAAAATATTAATTAGTAATACTTGGAGAAGGCAAGCATTATAAGCTTCAAAAGAAGTTGTGAACAAAACTTACAGTAGCTTGTTTCATTATTTGCCTCAAAAGAAGCCTCTCAGTCAATATCTTATATGTTGAGGATACTTCAGGCAGAGATGTCAGGGTAGCGGCGATGTCGAGGATCCACTTGTATGGATCCTCAGTTTAATGCAGAGGGAGAATGTCTTTGAATGACTCAATAATTTTTCTTCCGTCTTCAGAAAGTAGATCCTCCCTCAAAGCAGTTTCTATAAGTTCCCCCTTGTTGATGTCAGCATAAGGGCCAAGCCCCACTTGACCTTTCATCCATGAAAAAGGCTTCATGTATTTAACAGAGATAGGTTCGGCAATTCCTGGAAAAAATACAAATTAGTTCAAGGTACTTTAAGAGAAAATGACTAGGAAAGAAATAGAATGAAGAAAAACTTACTCTCAGCAGGGACCTCAACTAGGTCAGGAATTATAGGCTCCATAATTTGAGCTGGAACAGTCTCCTCCGCCAATGGTTCTTCTTGAGGAAAGGCAGAGGGGTTTGGATCCTAAGGCAAGGTGAAGGTGATGGGGTTTGTAGGAGGAAGGGGGAGGAGAGAAGCACCTTTCCTTTTCACTAAGGGAACCTTAAAGTTACCCCCCTCTTCCTCCTCAACTTCAAGAATAGTAGGACCCTTGCCTTTATAGAGCCTGGAAGAAGAAGGGATGGACAAAGCTCATTTGACGAAGACCAACTCTGATTCAGTTGGAATCCTTAAAGTCTTCTTCTTCTGCACAGGAGCTGTTTTCTTCGTTCGAGGTTTTGTTAACTTTGAAGCCTTAGCTGACTTGTCTTTTTTCGTTGACTCATCCTCTTCCTCCTCTTCAACAACAACAGCAATGAGTCTTTCCTCCTCAGTCCGTAGGTGAACTATCCCAGTTCTGTGATCCATGGTAGGGAGTTTGAGATCAAGGTAAATTGGTAGAGGTTTGACCCCCTCCAACTCCTTGTATGTATCATATGGATCTTTGCCTTCAGGGTAAACTGTGAAAGATAAGGAAAGTCAGGTTAGTTGGCCAAACCAAAGAAAGGACATGGCGGGCCAAAAAATTAACTATTTAATAATAATTTGATGAAGGGTGGACCCAAAGCCAAAGTTCCTAAAACTATAGGAACGATTGTTCACCATTAAAGTGGCCGCGACATCCCTTTCTTCATCATCTAAGGAAGGAGTCTCGGCAAGGATAGGAGTGTCAGAGCCTGGCAGAATGAAAACACTGCTGAAGCCTATGTCGAACTCCTTATTGAAAATAGTGATCACAATGAACTTGCTTTTCCAGTCGCAGATCTTGGTTTCCTTGTCAATAAAAATGTGACGACCTTGTTTCGCCATGATAGTCCAAGTGAAGTCTATCATGCTTATACAAAAAAAAGAATTGGAAGAGAGTAGGGGTAAGAGTGATGTTGAGGGCAAAACAGAGCATCTCGAACCAGTGGAGACCTCTAATTGAGTTAGGGTGAAGCATCATGGGATTGACCTTGAAATGCCTAAAGCAGTAAGTCATGAAGGGAGTAGGGGAATCCTTAGCCCCTACTAAAAAAGGTGAAGAAAAACAATATAGAAGTATTTAGTTTTAGGAATATTCCTAATCCCCTGGCCTATGGAGGATAAAGAACCCTCTCATCAACATTAGGGATCCTTAAGGTGAAATTGCTATTGTTATCCAAATTATCAGTAAACTTCACCCAGTCGTCCTTGATAAAGGTGCATTAACCATCTTTCAAATAGGGCATCCTTGGTTTGTTGAGTAACAATAGGGTTGATTTTTGGTGCCATTTCAAAGAAAAGAGCTACAGAGGAAATAGAAGGAGATGAAAAAGAAAGAATTGGAAATTTGTGAATTGAAATTGCAAGAATCAGTTCAAAGAATTTTGGATGTGTAAATAAGGAAAGAATTTAGATAAGGAAAGAATTTAGATAAGGAGTATTTATAGGCCCAATTATTGGAATTTTGAAACCCTAAAACAGTACAACAGACAACTTTAGGAACCTAAAGGATGCGATTGTTACAACTTTCAAAGCGACGAGTTCATTGAAGAATTAACCGTTGTAATAATTATATGACAGCTATCACGGTTAATGTCTTTGAAAAGTGGAAACGACATGACAATTGTCACAGTTAATGTCCTTTCAAACAGATATGACCTTTCAGGAGCAAGATTAGGGGGGATAAATACAAAGCTTATTGTATCAGATTAAACTGGGTTCAATATTTATCTACAATGGTAATTGTTAAGCATGTGGGTTTGCTAATGGCTTCAATGGGCCAAAAACTAAGTAATAGTTTCACCGACGAAGGTCTATGTCCACAAATATGCGATATTTCTTCCTTTTTAACTTTCGAAGTCCTCAATTGCAGCGAAGTACGGGGCTACTGATGAGCAATAAAAGTTAGGCCCAAGGGCCTGGCCCAAAAGTGAGAGATTAGGGCCCTTCCTGGAGTTTTGCTCAAAAGAATTGAGGCTCGCCAAAAGTATCAACATAATGGAAGCTTCACCTAAAATATGGGTATGTCTGCCAAAGGGCTAGAAGGTTTAGCCTCAACATGAGGTGAAGAAGGCACCTTCGCCCATCTCATTAGGAAGTTTCGCCTGGTGAGGATTCAACAGAGAACTAAAAGCGAATCTAGTGATTGTAGACTGACCATATAACTGCATCTCTATTCATTAAATTCTCTTGACATGTCATCACGTCTTGAAATGGTGCAGTAGCTTAAGCCTGACACATAGGTCATCATTTGCTACGCAGAAAATCTCGCATTGAGCAGTGCATTGTAGGAAAATCTGATAATTTATCACACAAACTGATAATGTGACTTAGGGAGCTCTGACACAGTCACTCTCCTACATTACAGTCCAATAAGATGCGGACATGTGACAAATCTATTACATCGCCATAGTGATTTCAGTATCTATAAATACACATAGTACACTCATTTATAAGGGGACTTTCTTCTTCCCCAAACCGTTATTCTACTTATTTATTATCTTATTAAAGACTCCATTAAAACTTTACAAGAGTTCTTCCGTGACTTAAGCATCAAATAGTCTTAGGGCTTGATTCTCTAATGTTATTATTCTAATTTTGTAGGCCCATTAAAAACCCAATAAACGTAATCCATTCTTTGAACCCAAGTTAAGAGGCCTTACAACTACTTGAAAAGTTTTTAGGCTCATCAGACAATATAATATATAACAAGTTTAAAAATCAGTATGATATTTGGGCTGATTAATATTGAATCTCTTTTAAAATTCATAATATATGAAGTCACGTTATGCCCAAGGGGCCAATTTATTTATTTTTTAAAATAAAGTATTATACTATTTAAATTCTAAAATTTTAATTTGTTCCTCAAGTAAAATCAAATGTTTAAATGAATATGTTTTATTTTGATTTTTGAATTTCACATTCATTGATATACGTGTATCATGATGAATAAATATCTTATATTATATACTAAATTTATCATAATTTTAATAAAAATTGTTCATATCTTTATTTTTTATTAAAAATAAAATAAAACATTTAGAAAGGATAATCAACAAAAAAAAAAAAAACCTTTGAGTTTTTATGTTTTTCTTTTAAAAGTCCTTAAATAAATTATTGGTTTATTAAGTTCTTGAATTTTTTTTTTACTTATTATAAAAAGATTCAAAACTGATGGAGTTACTATTTTTATAAATTTTGATCAAAATTATCTTTTAATCCCTCATTTTAAATAAAAATTATATTTTAATACCTTTTTTTCTTTTAATTATTTAAGTATTTGAATTATATATTATTATTTTTTAAAAACACTCCCTCTACATCAATAATTAAATAAATAAAATCAATATTAATATTAAAATTAATTTAATAAAATAAATATATTATGTGCTTTATTGATTAATTTAATTTGATATTGATTGATTGATTTATTTATTTAATTATAGATGTAGATGAAGTATTTTTAAAAAATAATTATATATAATTCAGATACTTAAATGATTAAAAGAAAAATAGAGGGATAAAAAAGTAATTTTATGCTAAAAAAGAAGGAATTAAAAGGTAATTTTCAGTTAAAAATCGATGAAAATATTAACTCTATTGAATTTTAGGGTTTTTTTTTTTAATTTTTTTTTTGTGTCTCAAGTGAAAGAATTCAAGGTTTTAATAAACCCAATAATTTTTTTTTTAAAAAAATTTTATAAAGAAAAAGGTTAAAATTTAAGAGGTTTTTTTTTATTATTTTTTTTTTATCTTATCCCTTGTTTGAATTTATACTCATGTAAGAATAATTTTATCCTTCTTAATTGAAAATTCTCTCATATATATATATATATATATATATATATATATATATATATATATATATATATATATTTCAGAATAAACATTTTTACATAAATAAAGTAATGATAAATTTCTAATTACATGAATTTAAGAAATTTCGAAACCTTTGCATATTATTGGGAACATATAGTCGCCCTTTCCACTACTCCTTGTAAGAAAATGAAATTTCTATTCCCAAAAAATAAAGAAAAATATCAATAATAATTTATATTTTCTAGATTTGTCATTAAATTTTAATGAAAATAAAAATATAATTCATTTTTATATATACACATGCACTTACATTGATAAGATATTAATAAATAATTAAATTATAAATCCGCACTTTATTCATAATGTTGATAAAAATAAAATTTAAATAACATATTTTAAAAAATCACATAAAAATTATAAAAATAATTAAAAATGCACATTACTTTTAATTAGTTATTAGAACATTAAATATAAAGTCACATTTTAAGTAAAAAATTAGACTATATAACTATTTTTAATAGTTAAATTATTAATAGTTTTGTTGGAAAAAAGAATATTTTGTATTAACTATACTGAATATTTGATTGATAGAGGTGTAAATATAGGAGATCCCGGAGTGATAAAATATATGATAAAGATTAAATAGAATTCTACTTTGGGTGAGAATAAAACACAATAACAAACTTTCCTAGAGTTTAAGTCCCAATCCCTTGGGACAAGGACTCCAACAACTACTCACTGATTAATGGATAAGGGTTATTTTAGAGTCTAGTCCCAATCCCTTGGAACAAGGACTCCAATAATAGAAAATATTTACTCATATTGGATATATATATCTATCAAATAAAATAAAAATACATAAAATAAAAAAGAATATGAATATCTTTTCACTAGACAAAAAAAGATAAAAAAGTCATATTAATTAAAATATCTCATCACTTATTGACTGTGTATATGAAATAAATTCGTATTCGTACACCCAAATAAATATTTTCCATCCAATAACTACTTATTAATTAGTGGATAAAGATTATTTAAGATAATAAAATAACAGTAATTGACTAAATATGAGACCAAGTCTAAAACAACACGTTGTGACCTCCTTGTTATATCAATATCCCCTCTTTTATGGAATCTTATCCTCAAGATTCAAGTTACAGCTCCTTCATCATTTGTTGCACTTTCATCATAATTTCCCTCAAGCAACAACAATTGCGGTCTTTTACATTTATGTCTCAATACAAATTTCTATGAACACATGATTTTAGCACCATCCAACGTATAATTAGATTTGTGCAGGTTTTGGAGTAAGAATTAAACCATATGTGAAGCATTTATTATGGATAATTTGAGAGATTTCAGGTCATTCTAGAATAAAAATAGACCAAAATGGATGAGGAACAAGCGAAAACGGTCCATGAATATCCTAAAT
The DNA here is from genome assembly GCA_948193065.1 of Aleurites moluccanus. Lineage (NCBI taxonomy): Eukaryota > Viridiplantae > Streptophyta > Magnoliopsida > Malpighiales > Euphorbiaceae > Aleurites > Aleurites moluccanus. Next base: position 2,278 of record CANXYC010558154.1, on the reverse strand, counting down.
AGAATTGCGACTCGGACTGCCACTTAAAAGGGCCATCATTGCCGCCCTTTGCCTAGGTTGACACTGCCCTAGGCATATGGTGGAATTATCATTCTTTATGGCGGCAACAACAACCTCTTTATTGGCAGCACTCTGCTACCATTCTCTTTCCTTTGCCTCTTCCACTTTTCTATTGGGGTGGTGCCACCCTAGCGTCTCGGTGGGATCCTTCTTCAAAGTGGTAGCTAAGTACACTCCAAATTCAATCACGCCTGCCATCCTCTAGGCTATTAGTTGCCGCGCTCCTTGAGAGGTGGCACTGTCCCTTCATTCCTGTGGCAATCCTTTATTTTAATATAAAATTCTTCAATTCCACGTCAGAAAATGATGAAACTTGAACCCTCAATGTTTAATTATAAATAGAGGCTTTCATTCACTTTGAAAACTACACCAGAGCAATTATATCAAATTTTCTCTAATTGACTCTCTCTTCTCCATCATTTGTTAATATTCTCTTCACAAGCGGTTCATTTTTTTTTTTTTGTCTCGAACTGATTTTTTACTCAGATAAATATATATGAGACCTTTATGCATGAAAACATGTGAATATATATAAAAATTGATGTCATTAGCCCATAATATTTTCTTCACTAGAGTTCATACCAAAGGAGCAGAGGTTTAAGAATCATGGCCTTAATCTAAAGGAGCAAGTTTATATATAACAACAACAATTTTGTTTCTTGATTACAGTATAGTACAATATTTCTTGTACTTAGTCTCTTAGATAATGAGAGAAGCTTGGTTTAGCTCATGTATTTCTAGATTAAACAAATAATTATGTTTAAATTTGATCAGACACATACCAAACCATCAATATATAATTAATAAGTAATAAAGAATAAATAACTCAAATAAAGAATTGAAACCAAATTTTTGATGAGTAACTAAGATTATAAAAACAAATTAAACAAATTTTTAAGAGAACTTCCAACTATTATAGCGGTTCATGCAAATAACGTAAGTAGTTATATCAACTGTTCTTCTCTGCCATTGCTTCATTTTCATTTTTGCTTATCAAAGTGGAAGAATATTTTCTTATATTGTCAAGACTCGAGCTCTTGCTCTTATCTCCCTTCTTATTTATGGCTATTGGATGGAAAAAGATGAAGAGGCTTGAAAAGAATGTTACAAAAGGGCTCAAATAATGATTCATGAGAATTGAAGAAATTAATTTGAGAGTGGGTTTTATGATGTGATAGTGAATTTTTTAACAAAGTATGTATATCATGATTTCTAAATTATAGGATAAATATTTACATAATGCATTTCTCAAAAAATCATTAACATATACATCTCATAGAGGAAATTCAACTAAAAAGGACAAGATTTTCCAACTTGTCGTATTTTTAGGTTGCAGATTATGTTTAATTAATTAAAAATCTACTTCAAGAATTGTACTTTGATAATAAAAATAGCTAGCCTTACTAAGCTTATGGATAATTTGTATATTGTTTCAATGACAATGTATTATAAGCTTATGAAATACGTTTAAATTTATAATACAATTATATATATATATAAAAAAAAATAAAATTCACAATTAAGTTTTACATTTGAGAAAAAAAACGTTAGTTTCGGAAGGAGAAAACTTAGCTACACTTGGTGTATGCACCATATACAATAGAAAAATAATATGAGTACGAAGAGGGTATCAGTGTCATTCCACTGGGGAAAACAATGAGTATATTTATAATAAAATTATCAAACATCAATATGTAATAGGTTTGGTGTATAAAGAGATAGATAGGTTTAGTGTATAAAGAGATGGCTACACCAAGAGTAGCGTAGAATTTTCTGTATCAGAAAATAATCACAAGGAATGATTATGTACAATTTAAGCATAATATAATGAAGTGGGAACGTAAGTATTACAAAATAAGAAGAATTATATTATTATTGTGTGCTTTGAGTAGAGCTGATTCTCTAAGTCCAATGAATAGTCAGGATCAGTAAAGTCGGAGGCAAAAATTTGAAGATTGTTAGATCCTCTGAGCCCAAAATATAGAGTCAAGATCCAGTCCATTCAAGTTGAGACCAAAAGCAAGTGACAACAGGGCAAAAAGTCTAGCCCAATTGCACTTTAGGAGAATGTTGGAGATGAGTCAATCCCATATCAGGCAAACATAAAAAAGATGAACAAAATATAAGTCAAAGGATCATCAAAACAAAAATGGCGTGTGAGCCCAAGACGAGGAGAAGAGCCAAGTTGCCACTAGAGGCCTAATGAATGCAAGCCCAA
>CANXYC010558064.1:0-46128 GCA_948193065.1 Aleurites moluccanus | reverse complement strand
ATATATATATATATATATATATAAGGAATAATTTGTTCAATAAATAATTCTTATGAGATTGGTAGAGTTTATTGAAAGCATTTATTAGATTAAATTTATTCAAATACTCATAATTTAATATATGCTGAATTTTTAATATTTTATTAAAAAATATTACTGAATATTTTTGATGTATTAAAATATTTATATTTTAATTATGTTTGGTTGATGTTTTGTGTGTTTGAATTTATTAATATTTTCTAAATAATTTTTTTATATTTTTATCTATTATTTATGAATTTTATAAATATAAACAAATTTAGCAATACAAAATTTAAACGGGAAACGGGATCCCCACGGGAATGAGGATGAAAACTAAATTATCCCCATATGTGAAACGAGGACGGAGATGAAGATTTCCTGTTAAAGTGGGGGTGGGGATGGGGATGGGGATGGGGATGGTTCTCCCGCCCTGCCCTACCCCATTGCCATCCCTATTCATATGTACCTAATGCTGAAATAAAATAATTAATTTATTTTAAAAGGATGAGAATGAATATCAAATATCAAGTTATTGAAATTTACATTGTTACATTGGAAAAACACAAAAAAAAAAAAAAAATGCAACTCTATTCATCTGTAAACTAGAGTACAAATCACACCTTAAATTTCCAAGCTACAAGTATAATTAGCAAAAATTATAACCATAACCCAAACTCAACTCCTCCATGATCGGATCCATAAATTTAAAAAATGTACATAATTCTATATCAATAGAATTTAATATATTTATTTATAAAATAAATATAAATCGAATTAAAAATTGACGCATAAAATAATAAATATAATTTTATTATCTAAAAAATAATTCTCATAGAATTTATTATCTTTTCTATTTATTTACTAAGTATTGATTTGAAATTTTTTATGACTTGAAAATTGAAACTAAAACTTTACTCTTATACATATAAATAGTTCTTTCTCTAATTAAAATTTTACCATTATTTTAGTGAAATTAAAAACTTATAATCAAAACATTAAATTAATATTAGTATTATAATTTAATAAATTCATAAATACAAATTTGAAGATTTACTTAATGCAAATTATTATAGTAAAAAAAATTTAAATTTGATTATGATTGAAATGAAAAATTTAAATATAAATAAATAATATTTAAATATTTTTATAAAATTTTAATAGATGTAATGATCAATTATACTGAAAGTATAAAAATATGTAAATTAACTGCTGAGTTTTTCAAAAAATAGAAATTAAAACTAAAATATAATTTATTAAAATTTTTAAAAAATAAAAATAAAAAAAATTTAAAATTCAAGTGAAGATACATGCGCTGACACAGGTAACACAGGTATGAATTCGTATATGATCTCATCAAGATCCAATTTTTTAAATAAATAAAATAATAATATATTCACTAATCATAAATAATAAGGGTTAGTTTCATTCATAATCTCTTAATTTTAACTAACGCATTTTTATGGTTCTCTAACTTTAATTTATAATGATAAAATTCCTGAATTTTAATTTTTAAAACATAAAAGTCCCTTTTCAGAAATAAACTAATATTTAATTACATTTTGGTCCCTATTTTTCAAAATACTGTTCACATAAGTCCAAAATTATTTAATTTACTAGTTTATGGATGAAATTTTTAGAGGGAATTCATTAATTCCTGAAAGAGTGTATAATAGTATAAAACACTTTTCTATTACAGACAGAAAAGAGCATCCACTGATACAGTGTGAATATTTTTGGGTTTGTGGGAGAATTAAACATAGGAACGAATTAATTAGAATTGATTCTATTTATAGAAATTATTTCTTAGAAAATAAAATTGCCCATGAATATTGTGGTGTAGCTGACATAATTGAATTTCTAGAAGAGCAGTATCCGGTTTTTAATCAATTAGCCATTTTAGAGTATAAAATAGAGGATTTTTGGATTTCTTAAAAAAAAAAGTAGGATTTTGGGAGTAAAAATAGAAATAATTTAAGTTTGGGGCGGATAAGAACTGCCAGTAAAATGCGGCTAAAAGTTTGAAATTTTTTTTATTACGTTTTAAAGTTTAAGGATAATAATGTGCGCGAGTTATAAGTTGGAATACTATGAGTGCGATGATCTCTAAATAATATATATAAGATAGGACTGAACTGTGACATCAGTATTATGAAGTGGTAATCTCATCTATTAATTTACCAATAGAAAAAGAACAATTGTTTTGTTAACCAACTCATAAAAAAGGGAGACAGTATTTTGAAAATTACCAATAAAAAATAAAAAATAAGAGAGTGAAAATATTATTCACAACTTCAAATTTTTTATGAATTTTTCAATCTCATATCAGTTTTTCTTAGATTTACTCTCCAAAATCTTAAGAATGAGCTAAATCATAAAATTTAAAAAATATATAAAAATGTGAAAATATTTTCTTAAACTTCTTTAAAAAAGAAGCTTAATTTTAATAGACGCATTATAGAAAGCCTAAGCAAATAAATGTATATAATTGAATTTTTTTTTAGGAAGCATAATTAAAGTTTATTGACCTCATCATCAAATAATTAAAGTTTATGTGTATATTGTATTATTTGTGTAGAAATGTTACACATTATAATAAATTAATTTGAATCTTTTATCTTATTTAAAATTTTATCTTCTATTTTATATATATTTTTTAAGTGTTATATTACTTATAAAAAAATATTAATTATCAAAATATTTTAGAAACATAATGTAACGCATAAAATAATACATGAAACAAAAAATATGATATTAAATAAGACAGATGATTGGATTGATAATAAATATATCCATAATTTATTTTATAATAAGCACAAATTTATTGCATTTTATTATATAAAATCTTAATTATTTGTAGTATATAATTCATTGGACAAAAAATTTAGGATCGATTATTTGTCCCAATGCTAAAAAAAAATATTATTTTTAGTGTATAAAGTATATAATATGGCATTTCCATATAATATAAATTTGTTTGTATATGATGTTAGTCTCTTTTATTAGGTTGTGCATGACAATGATATGATTTGTTTGTATATGACATGCTTTGATTTGCATCCCACCTCCCATTGTATCAGTAAATTTTTGAAAAGAGAGTAATAATTGATATTTCTATAAAAGTTAAATAATATATTATTTTCTTTTTAATTCTTCTTCTTCTTTGTTTTGTTCTTTAATTTTAGTATATAAATATTTTCTTCCTCCACGGCTTTTTTCTTAAAATATATACAACTCATCTACTCTTTTAGGTATGAATGAATCATCTGTTTAAAATTATATATATAATATAAAAAATTAAAGTATTTATTAGAGATAAATATTTACGCTGGTTAATATTATTTATTTATTCAAATCGTCGGTATTCTTGAATTAATTTACATATAAATTATAATTAAATTATTTTTGCAAATGATTTTTTTTATTAATTGAAATTAATTTTTTTTAAATGATTTTTCAAAAATATATATTTTTAGTCTGTATATTCAAAAATAACTTCTCGAGCCTATATTTTTTACATAATAAAAAATTTCTCTCTAATAATTGAAATCAATAGCTTTTTTTTTTAAGACATAATATCAATTTTTCCACAAATTCGTAATTGAGTAGTGAAAATTAAAGTCTTAAAGCAATAAAGAAAAAAAAATAAATAAAAAATTTGCAATTGTAACAATTAAACAAAATCAGAGAAACAATTTCCACATTATTTCCATTTTTTTAGAATTACAAATGGCAAGCAATTTTCTCGTGGCTATTTATTTATTGCCTTTTTAGTTTTATTTTTGTCCTCACTGTATGTATAAAAGGAACATAAAAACAAACTTGTGCTGCCCACCATTTTCATCTTCTTCCTTTTATTTAATAAAATGAAAATATAGCCTTAGATATAAAGAATATATATTTTTGTGCTTTGGAAGATTAAATGCAAAATATATTAATAAATCACGAAATTTTTTTTATCTATACTAAATATATTGAGAATATATTTTAACTAACACGACTCTCTTATTTTTCTATTTTTAATGATAAAAATATCAGTATTATTTTTTACTCAATATATTCTTATTTCATTGGATTGATATATATATATATATAAAATTTTCATAAATTACATGTAAAAAAGATAATTTTTTATAGTTTGAAAATAGGAAATTAAAGAAAAAATATCGGTTATAATTTTTTTTATTACAATGGACACTTTATGATTGAATTAGTTAATTATTCTATATATTTTATATGATAGTTATTGATTGATGTAACAAATCATTTTTAATTAGTTTATAATATAACGTGAGGATTAGATTCACCTAAAATTTTTTTTAATGTTGGTGGATATTGACATGTTATATCTTATTACAAATATTCTCAATATGCCTTTGTTCTTGGTAGTATGATCACCGATAATGCACTTGTAGCTTTTGAAAATTTCACTTTTTAAAAAAGTGAAAAAAGAAATAATAGAAATTATCTTATGCTTAAATTTGCAAATATTCATTTGGAGATTAAGTTTCTCAGGTCCAGATTTGATTTTCTTTGTTGTAGTCGTGTTAATCGTAAGCATAATAATGGAGCCCATTCCTTAGCTAATGATCTTCTCTCAATGAACAGAGTCGTAGGTATGCTTGAAGGAGAAGTTGAATCTCTGCAGATGCCTCCCAAGCCTTTTTTTTTTTATCTCCACAAGAGCTACGTCAACAGGATGCAGGAATCACCACGGAAACAATAGCATTATCAAATTCATCAAATGATAGTACTGATTCTGCAACTTCAGATATGAATCTACCTGAGTGATCTTACATCACTTACTATCTGGCAACATTTATCTTTAAGATTGTTACTAATTAGCTGATTTGAATAGGACATAAATCCCCTGTATGTATCTTAGCTTAGTACTTCAATGTAATAACCATATCAGTTGTTCTGATGTGATAGAAGCATAAAAGTTTTTACATTTTACATCAACACAAATTTATTGGCAATTACTTATTTCAGTTAAGCATACATTTTTTCATGGGCTTTCTGAGAATGAAGAAATAACTTAACTAGAGATGACTTCTAACATTACAGATTCTTCCAGAACTTGCAACAATACAGGAAAACTGCTAGTGTTTATTTAGTATATAAATGAACATATATAACAGCAACCGCATTTTGTTCAACATGAGAGGATCTCAGATAATGATCACTCTACTTCAGAGATGACTTCTAACTCTTGGTGTAGATTTCTCCCACGCATTCCTGCATTTGTTTTCATTTGACCTGAAGAGGCAAAAGGATTAGGAGGCATTGTTAAATTCTCTCTTTCTCCTTCCAACATTTGCACAACAACTTTCATCGAGGGACGATCTGCTGGGTACCACTGAATGCACCATAATCCGACAATTGTGAGTTTCTTGGCAATTTCAGCATCTCCTTGTTCTTCAATTCGGATTCTTAGCTCCTCAACTTGATCCAAATGATTATATATCCATTCTGGGAAGAAGACTTGGCTAGTGTTCACCACATCAACATCAATGTTTTTCCTTCCTCCAACCATTTCCAACAGCAGCATTCCAAAGCTATAAACATCTGATTTATAGGACACATTCCCAAAGTTCCTAGAGAACACCTCAGGTGCAATGTAGCCCATTGTCCCCCTAGCAGCAGTCATGGATACAGCACTTTGATCCTTGGAACATAACTTTGCCAGGCCAAAATCAGAAATTTTTGGAGTGAAGTTATTATCTAGTAAAATATTATGAGGTTTGATGTCGAAATGGAGAATTCGCTGATCACACCCTTGATGAAGATACTCGATTCCCTTAGCTATACCAAGAGCAATTTCTTCTAGCTTTTCCCAACCAAGGGAATTATTGTTACTATCACTTGAAAATATGAATTTCTCCAGTGATTCATTTGGTAAGAAATCATAAACTAAAGCTCTTCTAAACCCATCAGCACAAAATCCAACCAAGCGAACAACATTGACATGGTGGATTCTTCCCATTGTTCCCACTTCATTAATAAATTCTTCCCCATTTCCGATTGAACTGTTGAGGATTTTCACAGCCACGTGAATCTCATTAGAAAGCTTTCCTTTAAAAACAGAACCATATGCTCCTTGGCCCAACTTGTCTTTAAATTGATTTGTAATCCTTTTAAGATCAGCATAAGTGTATCTTGTGGGCTTGAGAGCTTTGTAGTCTTCCAAAAATTTCTCTATTCTGGATTGGTTTTCTTTTTTCTTTCTATTAGTGTTGTAGACATGATATAGTGCTGCAGACACTAGTACAAGAATAAATGAACCTAGGATGCCTGCATATAAAAGTTAAATATATTAAGACAGTCCAAAATCTAGATAATAAGATCTTATTTTAGTCTCCTCAAAAAAAAAAAAAAAAAAAAAAAAAAAAAAAATCTTATTTTCAGCAGGAATTCTTTAGAATTGGCTATTTTGGAGTTAAATTTTATACTTTAGTACATAAAATACCAAACACACAAATCTTACAACTGAGATGATTCTCCTGTTCATATATCCCAAATACAGTATAAATGTATTAGCAACTCACCTTCAATCAGTACCTTGAACAAGTGACCTGTAAAACATGAATGATATCATTAATTCTACACAAGTTAGCATAAAGTTAAAACTACATCTAGACATCTTTGAATGGCTAAAAACGATACCTGTATTTGGTTTGGGCAAGTTGTCGAAACATGCGAGGGTCTTATTCTTCCAGCCACAATTTTTACCCTGTGATTCACAGTATTTACACATTGGCATGGACCAATTCAAAGTAATAGCATTGCGGTTGTCGAATATTTCATATGGAACAGATGAAATGTTATACATCTTTGTACAAGATGTAAGGGGCAAGTCATCAATGAGATTATCAGAGTCAAAAGCATAAACTTGATAGCCAGGAACTCCAAGGCAAGTAACTAGTCTGCGTTGGTATCTGTTTGCCGCTGAACAGTTGAACAACGCAAAATCCTCTATCCAATCCTCTGCGAATTGGAAGCCGGAAGTAGATAAATTGAAGACTTTGGCCTGTCTTGCAAAGCAGCCATCTGGGTCAGAAGCAAAAAGCACTTGAGATTCATAAACAATTGCATTTATGTGGAGTTTCAAAGAATTTGGAAGTTGTAACTCTGTATTTTTCTCCTCTTTGCAAGATAAATCAAACCCATGATAGCCACAGTCCTCTGGCTGCTTTTCTATGAGTCGGAATGGGAATCGAATAATTGGGCCTTGGCCACACCTTTCTGGTTTGCAGTGATTAAGGTCTATTCCTTGGACTACGAGGATTAGCATAATCAAGGAAAACAAAAAAACATTCATTTTCTTGAAATTTCAAGAATCACCGTGTTTGTGTGTAGGGAAGTGGTTAACTTAAAAACTTTCCTTTTGCTTGACTGACTTTGTGCTTTTGCAGGTATGAGGGTGAAACAATAAAACCATTACTAAATTTTGGGAGATTGACGCCATTGCTTCATTGATTGATTGTGACACGCAATGCTTACTGAACACTCTTGGAAGTAGCCAAGAAAGCCCATTGCATTGACTTGGCTTAATTTTATTTTGTTAAATTAAAGACTTTTACCAGTTTCAATTTGAGCTTTTATTTTTGTTTGATAAATTTAATCCTTTCTAAAATTTGAATTCATATCTAGGACGATTTTAATATTATTAAATTTATTGTAATAAAATATATTATAAATCAATTTTCACACATTATATTAAATTTATTTTTTTTATTCTATCAAAAACAGATACTCTACACTGAGAATAGAGAATTTGTAAATACAGGGAAGTGTTCAACTTAATTTCTTTTTCTTTTTCTTCTTAAAATGAAAAAAAAAAAAAAAAAAAAATTCTTTTAGTTGACTGACTTTGTGCTTTTGCAGGCATCAGTGTGGAAAAATAAACCATTGTTGAATTTTGGGAGATTGATGCTACTGATTTTGCTTTATTGATTGATTGTGACAGATAATGGTTACTGAAAACTCTTGGAAGTAGCCAAGAAAGTCCAGCGAATTAGGCTCGACTCATGATTCATTGAATATTAAGCATGATGTTCGTATTCGACTCGACCTTCCAATGAAAACAACGGATCTCGAGTTAGAAATTCTAATGGAATTGAATGAAATTTTAAATAATATTATATATTTATTAAAAATAAATGTAATATATATATAAAATTAAACAATGACATAAATAAAAAATTATAATAATATTATATTAACATAATAATATCCCATATAGACATTAATATATTAATTTCCAACATAAATCTGAAAAAAAAACCTTAATTTTATATATATATATATATATATATATATATATATATATATATATATATACTTTAGTAACATTTTCAATTTAATTTTAATATAATTAATTAATTAACAAGAATGTAAAAATAGAAAAATATATATGTATATATTCATATAATGATATTGTTCATAATTAAATTATATGTAATGATAATTCAATTAAACATTTAAATTAATTAATATTCTTTACCAACTATAATTATGGATTTCATTTATTATTTTTTTTAAATTTATACACAAATTTATTTAAATTATGATATGTATTTATTATTCAATTAAATATGTAAATAAACATTCAAATTATTTTCATTATGCTCTTATATCTATATATAATAATATTAATTTCATATACATAAAATAATAAAATAATAATATTATAATTTATTATTCACTTGTAGTCTAAAATTAAAATCAATAAATAATTACATTTTTTTTTATATTTTAACTCTGACTGAATGTTAAATAATAATATATCATTATACCTTATTAATTAATAAATTATAATACTATAAAAATTAATTGGCAAAACAAAAATCCATAAAATCAGTGACTGAATCATCAAGATACCTAACTAGGTGAACGGATTTTAAAGTCTTTAAAAAAGAAAAAATTACATAAATATATGACTTTTTTTTTTTTTAATTTTACTGTTTTTTTTTCTTTCACTTTTATCATTTTTTAATATATATTTGATATATGTCGTATTTTTTAAAAAATATGTTTAAATATATAATATTTTAAAAAAAAAAAATTATAACAGTAAAAATAATTTTTTTTTTTCTTTTTTCTGTATTTTTATAAAAATCCATTTAGAAAAAGGGGATTTTATGTTTAATCAAATCCGTATTAAGCACCGGTTCCCAAGTTCAGGATTGGGCCAAGGATGACAACAATGATTGAGAGTGACTTCCGAGTACAAATGCTCTGAAAGCTTATGCACCTTCACCTCAACAAAGAGAAGGGAATCACTACCTCATAGGGGCTCGTATATCTTAAAAAGACAATAACCCACCACCATGGAAATAAGGAATACAACAACTATTGCCTACACGATAAACAGGCACCTTAGATGAGGAATGAATTGATGGAACTCGAGAAAAACAATCCAAAACATCGTCAATCCTTTTCCAATTCCTAAATCCTACGAGGGAGAGAGAGAGGGGGAAAAAAAAAACTCTGTACAGACCTATGCAAAAATAATGAATTTGTTAAAATGGATGAATCATTCCTCAATGAGCCGTTAAGAAAGATCAAGGTCCTCATATTTCACTTGCAGTTAATGTGTAACAAAATAAATTAATAGACCGATGTATGTTAGAGAGCTCAATTGCGGGGCTTACACAAACAAAAATTTGGAAAACTTTTGAGTAACAAAGTAAAAATTAATGCATGGTTCAGCTTCACCATTACTTTCTCAGCCCAGAGAACATAGATCCCAGTGGCTCTAACTTCTAACAATAACATACACAAAATTGGAAACAGAGAGTCCCTCATATTTTCCAATTTTCCTTACTTTCCTTTGTAGGTCCTTTTAAGAATCATACCTATTAACGAGAAAATTCAAAAAAAATAAAAAAGTGCCAAGAAAACCACTGCGGTCAAAAGACTTGAGTGTGCAAGTTGATGGGCGTGTATTTGAAAATGAAAAGCTCTCTACCTTGAGGAAAAAGATGGATACAAAGTCCACAACCCATACAAAATATCCTGGTCCTGGCCAAGTGAAGACTTATGCCAAGCAAATAGCTGCTAGTAGAAATGAAATGGCAAAGAGGTGGAAGAACCAAAAGAGGAGGAAGAAAGACCACTCAAAATCAAGCCAATTTTGTTTGAAAATACCAAAATCTTTGTCACCGAGGAACTGCAAAATCTAGGAAATTCCAACGAAAAAACAAAAAGGAAGAAAATCAGTAACTGGAGGAAATTTCAACCAATAAAGAATGAAATTTGGTAGATCAGCATGAAGCTTAATACATGTTGAAAAAGGAAAGAGAAACATGTAAGAACACAAGTTAGTCAGGTAAATTTTAAGGGCCGACAGTAGAACCAAGCATAGGCCCAAAACAACAGGAAGAAGAATAATCAAGGCTGCCCTCAATTTCTACTCTCATCTAATTACTCCAGCCAAGAAGTCAGAAGATGCCTAGGATCCAGATGATACCTACGTCCTACACCACCTAGAATTCAGAGGTTGTTTGCCATTAACAACATCAAATGAAGCACTTGGACAACGAGTTTTAGTTTCTCAGACAGATAATGCTTATGTAGCATCTGATAACTTTGCCACTGGGGCAAAGGCAAACACTGAAAAACAACGGATTAAATGTGCATTAAAAATGATGTAAGTAGGACACAGTTCATAAACTTGAATTCCAAGGGATTGAGTTGACAGGCTAAAGAGCAACATATTTAAAGTAATTTAAAAGCATTCAGGAATAGAATTTTCATGTTAGATGCTCCATGCTTTCTTCGTTTGTTTTCCAAGACTCTAAACAGCATTCGTATTGGAAGTTGTTGCACAAGTCTTTACATTCTACCCTTGTAAAGAAGCTTCATTTTTAAAATTTTCCAGTTTCTAATTTCACTAATTTTCTGTCTTCACTCTTCAAAAATCGTATCTCTGCTGTAAGAACTCTAATGATGACTGGAACTAAAAGACCTGATAGAGAATATCTTGTTTGAAGGAAAGCTTATGGTTTTTTTTAACTTATTAATGCACGGTCTAGAATTTAAATAATTGAAGTAGTGGACATACTACTGGACTACTACACATCCCACTCCATGTTAAGTTTAAAAAAGACTATTATAACTTCAAGAACCCACAAAGCCACTAGCAATCAGTAACTAATCTATCTAGAGCACTCACTCCATGCACAGGATGAGGAGTTAAGGGAAATAAAAAAAATAACAGAATAGGTATATAACAGCCTTTGGTCAAACAAGTATGTTAAAAAAAGACTGAATTTCACTATTTAAAAAGGATTTATTTTTCCTTGATCATCCGACATGGATCCAGCAGGTTGTCACAATGGTGTTGCAAGCCCTATTGCATTTAGTAGAAGAAATAAGTCAGAGGGCAACCAAAATTGCAGGATGATTAGTAAACGAAAATCCATTAATGCAGGACACTAATTAAATATATAAAACTTACAAACAAGTAATTCATATCCATTAAATCTCATTTCAAAAAATAAACAGCATGGAAAAGGTTAATGAAAGCATGGGAAAGGATGCCATTTTTGAATTTTTTTTTTACTTTCACAATATTTAGTATTCATTTTCCAAAAGTATACCCTAATAATTACTGACTACACTTTATACATGGAACAAACAAAACTCACCAGCACATAGGATGAGAAACAAACAACTGAACATAAAAGATAACATTGAATTTCAATATTCATATAGGAAATAAACAAATGATCACTAGTTTCCGATATCTATTGCATACTAATGTAGTTATGTACAAGGAAGAAAGAAAGAAACCCAAGTTGTAAAATGAAAATCACCTTGAGAAAGCCAGCTCCAGCAAGAGGAATCGACAGCAATGCTGGATTTGAGCCGAGCATTTGCAGTGGCACTGTGAAGCGGCATCAATGACTCCACACTCCCCAAAATCGATACAACCCTAATAAAGAAAACAAGAAACAACAAGTCCAGTAAATTTTAGAAGTAAAAAAATCGACTATAAGAACTAAAAAGCAGTACGTATTTGCATTACTTAATTAACAATCTAAAGCTAATCCTCCTTTTAAAACTGGTATAAGGATTTGAAAGAGATTTTCTTTTAGGAAGTGGAGAATTGTACCTTGAAGCACTAGGTTTGGCTCGCGTTGATGGCGAAGAGAAAGGAGAGGAAATGGATTTTGCGTTTAAGGATTTTTGGGTTAGGGCTCTGGACCGAGCCGCCATACACCTTGAGCCTGCCATTAAAGCTGATCTGCCAAACGAGGCCATTTCTAAGCTCAGATGAGAGAGAAGGAGAGAGTCAAGTATATCAGATCGACAATTGAGAGAGAAACAAAGCTTAAACCCTACAATGGAGTCTCGAAGGGTTTTAAATTGATATAACGACGTCGTTGTCATATGAAACTTATCGTTTTATAGAGAACTAAAACGCACCGTTTAACATATAAACTGACTCCGCTATCCGAAATTAGAAAAATAAAAATAAAAATTTTCCCCAATTAATCGTCTCTCTAAAATCGAACTCGGAGAAGAGGAATAAAACTCCAAACTGCTGTGGGTAGTACAGTAGTAACAGTACTACTAGTACTCCAATGGCTGCGATCTTAGCTCGCAAGTCTCTCTCTGCACTTGGTGCTCGTCAGCTTGTGAGAACTCTTTTTCCCTAACTGTCTTCATCTTTCTCATTTCCCCTTTCTCTCTTGGTGTAGTTTCCAAGAAAAGGTAGGAAATGGTGAAATTTGTATGGACTTTGATTATTCAACTTGTTACTGATTGCAATTCGAGGCTAATAATATTTCTTTTTCATTTTTCTATTAAATTTAAATTTTATATTCATCCGACGATGTGATTTGTAATGTTATGGATTTCTGGGCATAGTCGAATCCTCTCCTATTGGAAAATGAATTTAATATTTAAAATCTAATTTCTTGCTAGTTCCGTTGAATTTGCGATTGGAAAGTGATTATGATTGAAGATTTTTGAGTTTTGCAAGTGTTGTGAGTTTGTCATATAAATTAATGATAACTATTGCTCTCATAGCCCTTTACACTTCCTTTTCTCATCTTTGTTGAATGTGAAATTTGTGTGTTTTTCGGCTGTATCTGGACAAGTATTGCCAGTTTCACACCAATATGCATTGCGATCTAGTGCACACTTATACTCCACCAAAAAAGGTTCGCTTTGCTATAAATCTCCCTCTCTCTCTCTGTCTCTCTAGTGCGAGTGCAGGCATTTCATAGAACTTTTGAGAATACAAGTTATGAAAGGTTCTTGTAGACTAGTATTAGTAATATAAATGATATCAAATGGATATTAGCCATAACAGTCGACCTAAAATGAAACTACTAATAGCAACTATGCTTTCATATCATATGCATATTAAGCTTTTTATTGTGACATAACCACATTATAAAGAGAAGAGAATGGGCTGAAATTCAGGATTTTGGTAGAACTTTCCTCGGAGTTAGCCTGGATTCCAACAAATTACCTATAACAATCATTGAGATACCACCATGTTTGGTGCAAATATACTTGTTTCTGCATTGCGATACTGGAGTTCTGTTATTAATGGTCTTGGCTAATGTATTTTCCTCTCATTGCTAACTACAGATGATGAAGAAAGAGAGCAGCTCGCAAAGGAGATTTCTAAGGATTGGAGTTCTGGTAATACCTTTTTCTTTGAAGTATATGTTTTGTATTTGGTTCAACTTTATTTGCTCCACCATATGAGGGTCAGTTCCTGATATTTTTGAGTACTTGCAGTCTTCAAGAGAAGCATAAATACACTATTTCTTACTGAAATGGTTTGTGGTTTGTTGTTAACGCTGAAGTATTTCTTTGAAAAGAAAGTTACTGTAAGTTTTCTTCATTGTTCTCTGAAATACTGTGGCATGATATTGATGCGTCATGATACAATCAATATCTTCTTATGTAGATCAATTACCCATTTGAGAAGGGTCCTTTAAGCCCTCGGTTCCGTGGTGTGCATGCCCTCCGACAGGATCCAACTGGAGAGGAACGTTGCATTGCCTGTAAACTCTGTGAAGCTGTAAGAACTAAATTTTTTGTGCTTATTGTAAATTAGATTTGATTATTCTGACAAAGAATGCTTTCAGAAAGTGAAAAATGCAATGTGCTATTTGTTTTCTAAATTAGACTTGTTTATCCTGATAGACAATGATTTCAGAAAATAAAACATATAATGTGTTATTTGTTCTCGTGTTACAACATGTCTTAATCCAATCAGTCTCTAGGTTGGAGTTTATCAAACTTTGGTAGGATTAATATGAAGTGAAATTTTGTTGAATCCATGGTTTTAATTATCGCGGTTATGTATCATATCAAATGAGCATATCAAATGAGTCATATTGGTTAATCACTGTGATTATAACACATTGACATTGCTGATATTGTCATTTTTCTAAACAAAATCATGATAGTGTCGACAAGGCCTTGGCTAACCCATGTCTATGACCATGACTGCTATTTAAACTGGTTGGATCTGCTAGAGCTTTAATAAATCAATAATCCTGTCATTATTTCTGTTTGGGTCATTACTCTTACTCAGGAAACAAATATAGTAGATTGTCATACTGTACACTTTGGCAGTTCCAGATGTCTGAAGTTTTTTGCAGACGAGCTGTAACAGCTTTGCTGTGCTTGCATTTTCTGTATTTTCTATTCCTCTCTTTTTCATTTTTAGCTGTATGTGTCTCAAACATATTGCACTTTTTTGCTTGATTGTTTGAGTTAGTGAAACACCATGGGGTGGTGATCCTAAACAATGTTTTTCAAACCGGACCGGTTAAAGAACCAATGAAGATAGAGGGTCAGAGGTTCGAAGGGGATTGAACCCGGAAAAAACTGGTATACATATATATGTATATATAATTTGATTTTTTTATTTTTGATAAAAATAAAAAAATTAAAAAAATTTCTTTTAAAAAAATTCTGATCTGGTCGAACCGGAAAAACCGGCCTGGTTCACCGGTTTTTTAACCGGTTTTTGGGGGCTGGCCAGACCGGTCCGTGGTTCGGTTCCCGGTTTTTCCGTTCGACCAGTCCGGTCTGGTTTTAACAACTATAATTCTAAATAAAGGCAGCATTGACCTATATGAAATCTGCTTATTCAATTTGTTAATGTTTTATGTCTTTTATCCTTGAAATCTTTCAAGATATAGTTCCTGTTTTAGTCACAAGACTATTAACTAGTCTTTTCAATTTGCACCATCTGAAATCCATGGATCACTGGATTGCTATCGTCCTTCATTGTATATGGCCTTATTGTATGTATTGACTTTCTGATAAGGCTTGGTTGCTTTCCAGATATGTCCTGCACAAGCAGTCACAATAGAGGCTGAGGAGTGTGAAGATGGAAGCCGTAGGACAACTAGGTGAGGGGGTTTAGTTGTGCCTCTTTTCTCTTTACCCACTTCCTCCTTTTTCTGCATCTCTCTCTCTCTCTCATGCACAAGTCGTGATTCTGCAGGTATGATATTGACATGACAAAATGTATCTATTGTGGATTTTGCCAAGAGGCTTGCCCTGTTGATGCAATTGTTGAGGGACCCAACTTTGAATTTGCGACAGAGACTCACGAGGTTAATACAATTGCTTTTATCATTAATCTACTTTGATTGTTAACGAAGTTATTTGATCATTGCTTAAAATTTAAATATGTTGCAGGAACTTTTGTATGACAAAGAGAAGCTACTTGAGAACGGGGACCGATGGGAAACCGAGATTGCAGAGAACCTGAGATCTGAGAGCCTCTATCGTTTATGTTTCATGCCAATTGACATTAAAAATTTTCTCATGCAAAATGAAAGATCTGTATATGGGTCTTCAAGATTGGTACTAAATTTTTTGTGATTGGGTTGTGTTGTTGAATTTGCTATTCTTGCTACATGTTAAAACTGAAAGTGAAGGACTTCAATACAAAGGATAAATGCTTCTGTTTGTAGAATTCTAATTCTAAGTTTATGATAATGAGCATAATTTCCTGTTTAAACACTAGTATACAACGTCTAAAAAGATTTGCATTATATTCTAGGAATTTGGTATCCTTCAATTAAAATTTCGTTCGAGTTTGAGTTTGTGAGAAAAAAAAAAAAAGTTAGAAAAGCTTTGCCTTTTTATAAATTTACATTTGAGTTCTAATTTAATCGAAACACAATTACACTGTAAAAATAATACTGTTAAATATCAAATAATTTACACAAAAAATAAAAAGTAATATATCCCCTTAAACCGGCGACGGTCTCAGATTTGATGCCTTTGGCTATCCATATATAAATATAATTTAGAAATTTTTTTAAAAATATTTCATTTTTACTGTTAGAATTTTTTTTTTTCAAAAATACTATATACTTAAAAATATTTTTTTAAAAATACTATATATCTAAAAATATTTTTTTCAAAAATATAAAATTTCGTTCGAGTTTGAGTTTGTGAGAAAAAAAAAAAAAGTTAGAAAAGCTTTGCCTTTTTATAAATTTACCTGATTTGAGTTCTAATTTAATCGAAACACAATAACACTGTTAAAATAATACTGTTAAATATCGAATAATTTATACAAAAAATAAAAAATAATATATCCCCTTAAACCGGCGACGGTCTCAGACTTGATACCTTTGGTTGTCCATATATAAATATAATTTAGAAAATTTTTCAAAAATATTTCATTTTTACTGTTAAAAATTTTTTTTTTCAAAAATACTATATATATCTAAAAATATTTTTTTCAAAAATACAACATATATTAAGTATATATAAAATATATATTAAAATTATACTACACATATATCAGATATATACTAAAAAACAGTAAAATAATAATAATTGTAAAATTAAAAAAAAAAATCAAAAAACAGTATATTTATGTAATATTCCCTATAATCTAAAGGAGAAACAACATTTCAAATGTATTTGGAATATTAAATAGAAGGTTTATTAAAAATTGATTCAGGTTTTGGAATAAAATTTGATCTCATTCGTAAACTTATTTGGGAATGATAATTTTGGATGAGAGTTCTCTATCCTTTTTTTTATTATTCTTATTTTTCATTGGAAACATTATTGAATCTTTATTAATTTATGCAATTTTGTTTCTCATTTTGCAAGATTGCTTCATAAAGGTTTTTGATGTTTCTATTAAGTCAACATTTGATGATTTTTTTCTTGAAATATAGATCTAAATATATCTTTTTATGGGGAGGATTAAATTCATAAATATCTGCTGTTCAAAAAAATTCATAAATATATAAATAGATTAATAAAATTGAAGGTATTTAAAAAAAAAATTAAAATTTGATGTCGATTATTTAAAATATAATATAATTATAAAATTATTATTTTAAATAAAATATAGCCAGAAAAATTATTTTTAAAAATTAATATTTTCTAAATTAATATCCTTAAAAAAATAAATAAATAAATAAATACGAGTGTGATATAATTAAAATTTGAATTTTGAAATTCAAATATTAGGGTAATTTGTAATTAGTTTTATTGAAATTAAAAAACAAAAAGTTTTAACCCAAAAAAGAAAACAAAAAGTTAGGAAAATCATAAGCCCAACACTAGAGCAGCCCAGCCCAGCCCTATCTCTCTCTCCTTGCCCTAGCCCCTAGCTAAGCTCTAGCTTTTGCATCACCTTCCAGTGGAATGAAATGCTTTTGGTGGCTCCGTTGACACTTGAAACTAGTTTTTATTGAAGTCTCACCCATACTTTGACAGAAAGAGCAATCCAGACAAATGGCGGAGGAGGCGATTTTGGGGTATTTGGAGAATCACGAAGAAATCTCCGATTCCGGCCATTTCGCCGCGGAAAAGGGAATTGACCATGCCGAGATTGTTAATGTACTCAAAAGCCTCTACGGTTTCCGTTTCGTCGACGTTCAGGTACTGTTTCCTAACATCTATATATCTATCTTTGCAAATATATAGTTCATACATTACTGCTTAACTGTGTGCCACTCGTTTAGATTTTACGGGGCAAGTTCAGTTTACTGCTTCGTATAAATGTTAAAATTAGAGTTTAAATTCGCGATTGAAGGATGTTGGTCAATTGGGTTCAGTGAAGCATACGTCGTTTTTATGCGGCTTCGATGAATATTAGTCGATATGTTTCAATATAAAATTGAAGTTAGAAATGTGGGTTTTCTTAGTAGTTTGAATGTCGCGCAGGACATAAAGAGGGAGACATGGGTGCTCACTGAAGAAGGTAAAAAGTATGCTGCCGAAGGATCGCCTGAAGTGCGGCTTTTCTTGGCTGTGCCACCTGAGGGTAGTATCTCTAAGGATGAATTGCAGGTTATCATTGCTTTCTGTACGTGGGTTGTGTTATAATGCGTGATTATTCACAAACACCTCTAATTCTTTTATTTTGTAATTTGTATATTTCAGTTTAAGAATATATAGAAATGTATAAGGATTTCTCTCTAAACATTTGTTATTTTTAGTGCTTTTTCCCCTTGGGCTTTTTTGCAATATCAATTATAATACACTGAAATAGGTAGTCTGAAACTACTTACTTATGCAGAAAAAACTTGATCCTGGAATTTTCAAGATAGGGTGCTCGCAGGCCGGAAAGAATAAGTGGGTGGAAATGGGAAAGCAAATATCAAGAAAGGTAGCACATTTGAGGTTTTTAGCTGAATCCAGTTTTTGCTCTTTTATTGAGAAACCTTTTGCTATGTTTATTTTTTTGTTGCATGGCATGTCTTTTAATGCTCGTTTGGAGGCAATATTTAGGTTTGTAATGTCAAAGCCTTTGCTGGATTCATCTTTGAGCCTTTTTTTTTAATAAAGAAGAGAAAATTTTATGCATAATTATTTACTGTGTGGATGGTTGATTAATAAAGCATTATTCTTGTAATTTTTATAAGTTGGTAAGTTTTGCACCTATAATTCACAATTTGAATGTGGATTGTGGAACCTTCACTATTGCTTAACGATATTTTTTTCACTGTAGGTTCAACATGTAGAAGACAAAGTAAAGGACCTACTTTTACAGATTCAAGAAGGAAAGGTTCATGATTGTTTTCTGTTTCTTACCAGTTCTTCAAACGTTTGGTTATCTTCTTTGAGTTCTGAGTTTTTGTTGTTTCTAAGGCACATATTTCTCAAAATGTCAATGGTAATAGTAGGTGTGATTTGTGTTTTGTTTTGCATATAATAGTTGTACGGTAGCTTAGAGTGTATAATGCTCATTATTTAGGGTACAATTCGTATCTGGTATTGCAATACTTAATTTCTGCAAAACATAGTTGTTTTTTCAAAAAATAAATGGGTGCCTCAGGTGCAGGGTGCAAGGGGTGCAAACCACAAGAGGTTGTGTTTATAGAAGTTGTCCGCATACATAGTTTTATCTTTTTCTGTCATTCAATTTACTTTTTTTTTTTTGGATTCCAGGAAATTAACAGAGAGGATATCAACTCTTTGAAAGCAAGAAAGCTTATTGTTTTACAGTAATAATCTTACTTTACTTCTGCTTCATATGTTGTATATTTGAATTACTGGTATTTTATAATTCATGCTTGTGCTCTAGGACATGGAAGGGCTACTCAGTGAAAAAAGGTCCTAGTTATGCTCCAAGAAGAAAGAAGCCAGCAACTGATTTGACTCGGGAAAATCTACAGAGGTATACTCATATATGCACTTATCTATTCAGATATATTGAGTATTTATCCAAGTTGTTATCTTCTACTGGCGTGCTTGTTACATGCTTTGCTAAGCAAATTATTCTATTGTTTGTGTTGGTTTTTATAACCAGAGGTTGGAGACAACTAACTAGTAGTAATATGTTGGCTCACAATTTATTGTGTAATCAAGATGGTTGCACATACATTATACACATGGGTGTGCACTGTGCATCACCCAGAAAAGTGCTTCCTACTCTATGAGGAGTTGAACTTGAGTTACACCTATTGAGCCAAGTTATTTTTAGGTACTATATCTGTTTTTGTTAAGCCTTCTGTTTGCGTAAGCTATATCTGTTTTTGTTAAGCCTTCTGTTTGCGTAAGCTCATTCTGAATATGCATACAATTTGGAGAACAAGTACTCCTATGTGGTTGTGCCTATGAATAATAATGCTTTTGCTCAGCTTTGTGCATATGCATGAAATGTTCTGGATTGCTTCTATTTTATTCATTTTTTCTTAGCCTTCTATGGAGTCATGGATATGCTCTGAGGTGTTTATGCATAGTAACAATTACAAACTGGGGATAGCCCTCAAAAACTGGTTCATTGTCTAGTTTTTCCCATTAAACACATCTGATTTATATGCATGCAATTTACATTTTTGATAAATATATCTGATTTTCTAGGGGCGATTGGAAGGAGCTAGAGTTTAAGGAGTACAACTTTAGTGCTAAGGGTCCACCAGCTGAATGTGGCCATCTTCATCCACTCAACAAGGCAAGAATTGGATATTTCCTTTTCAATATTATTTATTTATCGTGGAGCGAATCTTAAACTGTTCATTATAGACAATTCATGGAGGAGCAGCCTGTATTTATTCATTTCAAGAGAAAATGAAGTATTTGTTTTACATCATAATCTGATTGTTTTTAGTTAGGCAACATCTTTTGTACATTCAGTATGTTTCATAAATGAATATTTAATTGGCTTAGTAGCTCAATTAAGGGCAGACCTTATTATTAGCCATTTATTTTAAGTTAATATTATCAATACGAAACATGTTACTATTCAACCTTAACTTAATTTGGCTCAGCTTGTCTCGGTCTGTGTCAATTGAAGTATCTGAACATTGGCTCTAACCCAGTCAAACTTTTTTCCTTTGCTTCTGCTCCTATTTTTATATTCAAGTTATATTCTAGATCATGTTAATTTGTGTTTTCTAAATAATAGCTTCTTTTATGGACTTTGCCTATCAAATTCTTGAAAAGGCTTAAGATTTTATTTTGATTAGTGAAAACATGCATCTACTATATTTTGCTTAATGCAAATGGTAAAATGATAATAGTGATTATAATTGGAATAGCTTTTACCCTTGAGGATTCTTATATACTGATGGTTTTTGCAATGTTATGCTCATGGTTTGGCATTTTGTAACTTTCTTATTTGGACCATCAGATTTATGAACAAGGGGGGTGTTAGAAGACGGTTTACGTGGATATTTACTGGCATATGATGTTTGGTCACAGAACTGATTGATGCCATGTAGTTTTTCAAATTGCTTCATCATAGCCATTCATTTGCTATTTTTAACATAGCTCTGCGTAGTTGTTTTGCAATTTATTGCAAATTTTTCATGCAAGTAATGCTTTTGTTTTTTTGTTTTTTGTCTTTTAAGGTGAAAGACCGATTGAAGGACATATTTCGTCACCTGAAGTGAGACCCTTTTTTTTTAAATCCTGATATTTACTTGTCTATTCTAGTTTCAAGTTTGACATCTTCTTATATTATTCTACTGGATGTAGCTTTGAGGAAATGCCTACAAATAGATATGTCGAAAGCAGGTAGCTAATCTTGGCATCCTTTTTTTTACATGCTATTGTAGAATCTGCATCTACTTAATTATCAATTAGAGCTTCTGTTATGTGTTCAGATCATGAAAGTTTACCTGATCATAGTAAATCTAACCCTATGTATAACAAGTTGGCATATATATATATATATATACACACCTTTCTTCACGCAGTCTCTCACAATCATTGAAAGAAGTTGTTTAAGCTTGAACTTTTTTATATTTATTTGTTCTAATGGAAATATGGGCCCAAGTTATATGTGTTTATCATCACCAAATTTTCTTATTATTAATTCTGCTTGTATTTTAACATGCAGCTTCTGGAATTTTGATGCGTTATTCCAGCCACAACAGCATCCCGCCCGTGATTCACATGATACGTTCTTCTTGCAAGGTTTTTTTTTTTATCTGATTGCTTCTTTTGTTAACTTTGCTACTACTAATTTCATTTTGATCACTATGTGGATCCTTCATGTAGTTCCTTCAACTACGAGGCAACTACCAGAAGATTATGTTGAGCGAGTGAAGCAGGTTCACGAGTCTGGGGGTTATGAGTCAAGAGGGTATGATGCTTATTTTTTTTTTTTCCATTTATTATGATATAATATTAATGTTTAGTTCCCAGAACTATTATTCATCTTTCGTGCTGTCAGATATGGATACGAGTGGAAAAGAGACGAAGCGAACAAAAATCTTCTGCGAACTCACACAACAGCAATTTCATCACGGATGCTTTATGCATTAGCACAGGTGTTATTGTAATTCTGATTTTCTGTTTATTGGTCGATCCCAATGGTTGTTTAAATACTCATATAATAGTCTTGTTAGTAATATTCTAGATTGGGCAATGGCTTCCTTTTTGTTTAATGTATTAATCAAGTTTTCCCACTTTCAACCCTGCTTTACAGCAAATATGCCCCCTGAAGGGATACGAAAGTTGTTTCATTCATTATTTGCATTTTATTTTTAAGAGTAAACAAAAATCAGTCGTAGAGCATCAGTTCTGTAGTTTCCGCTGTCTTACTTGTTTCTCCTCAAGAATGAATTTTTCACATTATACAGTCACTAATGCTATCTGCCTATAATCTATGTTAACTTTCTACATTAAATAATTGTGTTTATTTTCAGTAAATGCTCTTATGCATGTGAAACACACCCTGCACTTCTCTTTCTCCTCTCCTTCTCTTCCTCAATCTTTTTTTTTTTTTTACTGTATTTTTTTTTACTGTAGGTATTATTTAATACTTATTTGTTAAACAAGGTATATAATTTGTAATTGTTCTTATTTGTTCTTGATAGCATGCAAAAGAGCAACCTTTCACCCCCAAAAGATACTTCTCGATCGATCGTGTTTTCAGAAATGAAGCAGTAGATCGTACTCATCTTGCAGAGTTCCATCAGATAGAAGGTATCTTTGAGCAAAATAGAGGCTGGGATTAAAGTTTCCTCTGCTTTTCATTAGGTGTTTTGTGCTTCTCATGCCAGATTGGTCTGTCATGATGCACGGAAACACAAGTGACCACTTATTTTTTACATAAATACATTTTATGCCATTTTTGGATATGATGCAACCCAGTACCTTTTTTAGGGAATAGGTCGGGCCAAAACCAATTTAGTCCTGTTGTAAAGGATGTTATGTTTTAGGGTAAAGTTAGGTCACTGTCTAATGGATCAAAAGTCTGTTCAAGGCCTTGATCAGATTTACATGTGATTTTCTGTTGATCGATAAACTCCTTCCTGCATTTGATTTCAGGTCTGGTGTGTGATCGAGGGCTTACTTTGAGTCACCTGATTGGAATCTTGGAGGACTTCTTTTCTCGCTTGGGTATTAAAATTGCATTTTTTAGTGAAATTCATTTTGTTTCTTAACCCTTCATTAGCTTTTCCCTCTTATTTTTGCTTGGAAACTAATACTTGTATCAAATATCAGTGAAGAAAATTAAATTGGTAGTTTAGTATAAAAAATTTTTGGCACTTGACATGGGTTGCACTATCTAGTGGTAACTTGTGTAATTGAGGACACCCATGACAGTGTATGAGATTGGATGTTGCAGTGAGGAAAAACAACTTCTAAATCACATCTTGCTTTCAGGCATGTCCAAGCTGCGCTTCAAGCCTGCTTACAATCCTTATACCGAACCTAGCATGGAGATTTTTAGGTAATGAATCAAAGGCTCTTGTTATAGATCTGTTGAATAAATATAAAAATAATATATTTTTTTTATATAAAATAAATGAATTGATATATACCGTATGTATCAGCTATCATGAGGGCTTTGGGAAATGGGTGGAGATTGGAAATTCTGGTATGTTCAGGCCTGAAATGTTACGTCCTATGGGATTTCCAGAAGATGTTAGTGTTATTGCATGGGGCCTTTCACTTGAAAGGTAAGAAATTTGACCCTTTCTTTAAGAAAAGGAATGATTACATAAAGAATATTATCAGTTACTTCATTATATTCTATTTGATTTTCTTTTCCCATTGTCTGAACCAGACCCACAATGATTTTGTATGGAATTGATAATATTCGAGATCTGTTTGGACACAAGGTACTAATTTTCACCCTTTAACTGTATATAAGCTGGACAATGATGCCACTTCGCTGTTCGTTGACTTGCACTCTTTCTTCTAATTACAGGTGGATCTGAGTCTCATGAAGAAAAACCCTCTATGTCTTATTGGAATTCGGTAGATTGTGAAGAGTTTCTTTTTTCCCCATAGTTATTTCTTTTTATCTGAAAACAAAATGAACAAATTTATTTCAGAGGAAATTGGAGATAGTAATTCAATTTGCTGCCTGGCCCTGTATTCTTTTTGAATAACACATCATATTGTCACATTGGATTGGATTACACAACAATGTAGTCTAATTTCTACAGTAGGCCAATTTTCAAATGTCCTGTACTCTATCAGCAACTACAAAGACTGAATTTAGAGCAGTCTCCCATCCTCTGTGCTTGTGGGAAAAGATACAAATATTTCAATATCTGGTTTCTTCTGCTTTGATGATCCTTTTGCCCTGATTCGCTTTGATGATCTTAAGTTAAGAGGGATTAAAATAAAGTGAATAAAATGTTATTGATGAATATATATGATAATTCATTGAGGTTGTACAGAATCTTTGTACTGATGTATGGTTAAAGCTTATTAGTGAAAAAATCATTTTTTTTTTTTTTTTGAAATAACGTAAGATTCAAATTGAAACGTGCAAATTATTGACCTCTTTTTTTCACCCTTGGGTATTGATTGATTTGCTATTTGTTTTTATTTATATATTTATGATCAAAATGTGTTTTAGGGCATGATTTAATACTTCAAAAGAAAAAGCACTTCATCTAACGAAAAGGTAAAATGACTGCTTGGATTGATTATTCAAATTTTTATGTTGGAATGGGAAGGATCATACCCTCTTTGCTTTGAATAGGCATGACAACGGTTTCAGAATAGTAGTTTTGGTTATTAAATTAAATGAACTGAAATCAAAATTTTATGAGGTGGTTTTGATTCGGTTCAAGAATCAGTAGATCTAGAATAATTTTAGTTTTGATTTTGATTTGCAATGGTTTCAATACGATTTGAATAGAATTTATTAAAAATTAATGTATAAATTAAAATTAAAAAAAAAAAACTTAAACTTAATTTACTAATTGAACCCTCATCATTGTTGATATTTATATTTCTATTTGCTATTGTAAAATTTTTTGATATAAAAAATATAGAGTAAAATAATTAATAATGTTAATATAACTATAAATAAGAATTAAAATGATTAATGACATAATAAAAATAAATTAATTGAAAATTTGTATATTAATTGAGATATTGATATAGATAATAAAAATAAATTAATTGAAAATTTAGATGTTAATTGAGATATTGAAATTAGAAGATAATAAATTAATTAAGAATTTAATTGCTAATGGAGATTTGAGAGAAATTAATATAAATTGAGAGATTATGATAAAAATAATAAATAAAATGTTAGTATTTATTGATATTACTAAATTTTTATCCTCAAATATTATTAAACATTAGCCAGTTTTTACTGTTAAGAAGGTTAATTTAACAAGTTAAAAAATTAAAAAAAAAATATCAGTAATTTTTTCTGGTTTGGAACCCAACCAAAACTGTTAGTTTCGGTTCAATTTAAAAATATGAGAATGAAAATTGAATTTTATAGTCATGGTTCAGTTTTGATTTAACATGATTTTAGTTTTAACCGATTTTGATTTATTTTTTTTATTACACAACATATTTTTTATCTATTTTAATTTAATGAATAAATAAATCATTAATAATATTATGTTTGATCTATTTTTATCTAACAAATAAATAAATCATTCATAATATTATGTTTGGATTAGTTATTTTAGAATTTATGAAATTATAAAGAATTTTATTTTATTTATTTATTTATTTTTGTAATAGATGGTATTATGGTTAAATAAGAAAAAAAAATTTGTTTATAATATAATTTTAATAATTAAATCTAAATCAATAAGAAAAATGAGCATACTCATTTATCAATTTTATTTTAATTATTATAGATATTAAATTAAATTATTTACATTAAATGATATTTGTGAAAGTCTCTTGACAATTAAGAGGGAGGTGAATTAGTTGATTAGTAAAATTAAGTACAAATTAAAATAGTAAGTGAAAGAGAAAAGGAAAAATTCACATAAGGAATTTACAGTGGTTCGGCTAATAATGCTTGCGTTCACTACTCAAAATCACATTTGAATATTTTATTAACTCTGATTTTTTTTTTCAGGTTAAAGATCAAATCTTAAAGTGTTTAGACTAACACCAAACCTTACAAGTGTTTTTACATTAAATGCTCACATACAACTCAAAAGAGGTACAAGAGATGAGAAATATATTATCCAATAATTTTAACCCAGCTCTCAAGAATTAATTGTATTTCAACAATCTTGAAGTTTTACAATTAATTTTTTTTTATAATAGAATACTCAATTTAAAGCTCAAAAATAATTAAAAACTTTAAGATATAAATTAATGCATAATAAATTGGTTGTTGTTGTTATAATAAATTCATATCAACTCATATTTATAGTTCTGAGCTAAAAAGAGTCGTTTAGAACATTAAATGAGCATTTAATATAAATTTGAGTTGTTGTAACGACTATATTTTTTGCCAGATTTCAAACTATAGCGGGTGCTACTTATAATGTAGCTGGCATGACTGATGCTCCACAAATTTCAAGATGCTTATGTGTCTTTTAAACTTTCTTAGTAGCGGGCGCTATTTATAAGTAGCGGGGACTACCTAAAAGTGTAGCGGTCGCTACAGTTTTGGCTCGCTTTAAATATAAAATTTGCGGTTGTGATTTTTTTGTAGCGGCTGCTAATTTCAAACTTCAACATGCACAGCGGCAGACACTTATCTAGGTAGCAGGCACTACTAAAGTCACAGCGGGAACTGAATCCTGTCACGAGTGCTACTGAAGATAGTCAGCTACTTAGTTTTCTGGATTTCTTAGTAGCGGCTGCTACTCAAACATAGTGGACATTATTCAACTAAGTAGCGAGCGCTACTTAACTGGTTTCTCTAAATTTTCTTCCTATAAAGTTAAGTAGTGGGCGTAACTTATATGCGTAGCGGCTGCTTCATATCAACAATTTGCAAACTTGAAAAGAGGTCCTTAAATATAATCAAACAAACTTCATTAGAAGATTAATTAGTTGTTTGAAAACATCAAAATGAGTATGTTAGGATATCAAATATCCAACAATCTCTCCCTTTTTTATTTTAGCAAACAACTTTTTAAGTGCAAGAAATGAAAAATATAAAATATGAAATTTTTGAGAAAATGGAGCAAAACTCCCCCTCAAAACAAGCCACACAAGTTTGAAGTCACATTTTTAACAAATTTGCACTATTACTCCCCCTTTGTTTGGAAGCAATAAAAAAAAAATAAGGTGTCCAATGAGGAGTTTTCTATCAAAAAGGCAGTAAATGGAGAAAAATGCAGCATAATAGAAACAAAATCAGCAATATTGCAGCAACATTTCAAAGAAATCAACATCACAACTCAATATTACAACAACATTTCAAAGAAATCAAGAGAAGAATGAAAATTTTTATTATGTCTGAAAAAACAACATTGCAAGATATAGAACAATAATTTTAACTCAAAGGAAAGGTATTTAAATAAAAAAATACTAAAATTACAAAGTGATTGAAAGAAATACAAAGAAAAAACTAAAAACAAAAAAAAAAAACAAAAACAAAATCTAAGCACCAAGATCAGTTAGATGGTTTGCTGCAGCGGCGGCTTCAGCTCCAATGGCAGCCACATCAGTGAAAACATCTGACAATGAAGGTTGAGCTGCTTGAAGATCTTTAGTTGGACTGGAGACTACGTCACCGGATTCTGAAGCTGTAGAAGGAGCAACTTCAGTATCATCAGTATCATCAAGCTTGGCATATAATTCACGATGTTGTCGACGAAGGCGCTGAATTGCTCCCTTGATGGAGGTCTGAGCAGTGGCAATATCGCTAATGCGATCATTCAGGCACTGTATATGTGCGAAGACTGCCTGCTCAAGAGAATGAAGGCGGCCTGTGATGAGTAAGGCTAGCTGAGACACATCCAAAGTAGGTGGAACTGCAGAATCTGAGACTAGAGGAGGATCTGAAGGTGTAGGGGCGAAAGCAGGTACTGGAGGAGGAGGAACCAGAGCCAATTCACGACCTGAATGACTAATCACAAAAATCTCCCAAAGGACATACTTCCCATCTCGGTTTCTAGCAACTATTGACATTTTAGCTAGAGCCTGCATCCCTAGGTATTTGTATTCATCATGAAGATGATGCAGGGGTTGATAGGAAGTGGATGCGGGATCAAATCGAAGCTTAGGGTTAGGGTTGGCTCGTGTTATTTCTATGACAATTTTTGTGATTAGATGACCAATCACAATATCGCTTGACTTCCTCTTTGACAGCGAATCAAAGTGACCCGCAAGCCATCGATCCAAAGCCAGCTTGTGCACTTTTTCAATGCACCAAAGATATAATAGGTTCGATTTAAGCATTGCACTGTAGCTGGTCCCTCTTGCATTTATAGTATAAGCTATAATGCGATGAATAATTTTGAGCAGGGGACTGCGAATGCTAGTGGTTTTACAAGTTCTAGGGTTAAAGGGAGTTTCTAGACTTGTGATTTCCTTCCAGAAATTTGACTCAATGAAAGAATCAGGGTAATTGTCTAACCATTGACCAGAAAATCCAAAGATTTCCACTTGTTTAACTCTATCTAAGGTATACGGTTGTCCTAGGATTTTAAAAGTCATGATTCGAAAGGAGGAACCGGTGGTGGTATTCACCCTAAGAGTTGAGAAAAACTCTTGGACTAAAAGAGGATAACAAGCATAATTGACATTGGACATAACTGTCTAATTGACAGAGGCTAGTTTGTCCCTAACAGCCCTAGCAACACCCAATTTTTCTTAGGCTATCCAATTTATTTACCTAGAGGGGAGAATACTGTGATTAGAAGTTAGGATAGCAAACCTCTTGCATTCTTCCTTGGTTAAGGAATTGAGAAGCCGCTCATGATCAGAGGATTGGCCAACAAGTGTAGACTGAGGTGGAACAAAGGCAGTTTGAGGTGGAGCAGGGGTGCTTTGTGCAGGAGGTGGTTGAGAAGAGGCTCCAACTTTCTCCTTTCCCTTTAGAGTATGCGATAGAGGTGGGGGAGGAGGAGACAAGAATTCAGTTTCTAAAGAACTAGGATAAGATTCTTCAGAGGTGGATTTCTCAATTCTTGCCTTTTTCCCATATGAGGGTTTATGTTGGGTAAAGGTTTTGGTACGTTTAGGAGGCATTTTGCGAGAATTAAAGGATGAAAAGTTGATTTCGAGTATGGAGAGAGTTGAAAAAATGGATTTTTCAGAGAAAAAAAATGATATTAGGTAAAAAAGTGACTGAAAAACCACAATACATAATTTTAAAAATCGCAGAAGTAGCAGCCGTTACTTTTTGGTAGAGGTCACTACTTAATTAAGTAACGGTTATTACTTATTGGTAGAGGCCGCAACTTAATTAAGTAGCGGCTACTACAAAATAAGTAGCGGGCGCTACTAAGCTAAGTAGCGGTTGCTACTAAAGTAATTGGAGTTACTAAGAGACACAAAATATTTGCTAAAAATATAGCAGCCATTACCAATTTTTGTAGCGATCGCAAATATGAGAAGAGACAAAAAAATGAAAATTTACCCAGAATCATTGGCGCTACATGTTGAGTAGTGGCCGTTACTGTAATTTGAGTAACAAAGGTATATTAAGGTCACGAGTAGCGGGTGCTACATTTAATTACAGCGGCCGCTACACAAAATAAAATCTCAAAAATAAAACACAGAAAATAATTAAGATAACTTGTCAAATTCACTACTATCCAACATACCTAATTCTCGTTTAATAAAATTTAAACGCTCCTCATTCAATGATTTTGTGAAAATATCCGCAAGTTCATCATTTGAAGAAACAAAT
The DNA here is from genome assembly GCA_948193065.1 of Aleurites moluccanus. Lineage (NCBI taxonomy): Eukaryota > Viridiplantae > Streptophyta > Magnoliopsida > Malpighiales > Euphorbiaceae > Aleurites > Aleurites moluccanus. Next base: position 16,100 of record CANXYC010558064.1, on the reverse strand, counting down.
TCAAGCACAACATTATCATTCAACACATTGTCTCTAAGAAAATGATGTTTAATATCAATGTGCTTACTCATAGAATGTTGAATAAGATTTTTTAATAAATTGATGGCACTTGTATTATCACACCTAATAGGAATCTTGTTCAAAAACATACTTAAATCATGAGTTTGTTGTTTCATCCACAAAACTTGTGCACAACAACAAGCGGCTGCCACATATTCAGCTTCTGTGGTGGATAAAGCCACTGAAATTTGTTTCTTGCTAAACCATGAAACAAGATAATTTCCTAAGAATTGACAAGTACCAGAGATACTTTTCCTATCCATGCAACTACTGGCAAAATCCGCATCGAAATAGCCAATTAGATTAAAAGAAATGTTCTTAGGATACCAAAATCTTAGATTTTGTGTGCCTATCAAATATTTGAAAATTCTTTTGATCGCATGCAAATGTGATTCTTTAAGACAAGATTAAAAATGTACACATAAACAGACGACAAACATAATATACGTTCTAATAGTTGTTAAGTAAAGCAAGCTACCAATTATACCTCTAAATTTCTTCTCCTCAATAGGCTTACTCAGATCATCCTTGTCAAGCTTGATGGTGGAGCTAATTGGAGTTCTACTTGACTTTGCTCCATCCATACCAAACCTCTTGAGGAGTTTCTTTGTGTACTTTGATTGGTTAATGAAGATGCATTCCTCACATTGTTTTATTTGTAATCCAAGGAAGTATTTCAATTCTCCCATCATGCTCATCTCAAATTCACTTTGCATACATGAAGAGAATTCCTTACACAAAACTTCATTAGTAGCACTAAATATTATGTCGTCAACATAAATTTGCACAATCAATATGTTATGTTTATCATTTTTGAAAAAAAAGTGTTGTATCAACTTTACCTTTTGAAAGCCATTGTTAATAAAAAAAAAAAGTATTAAGTCTATCATACCAAGCTCTAGAAGTTTGTTTAATACCATAAAAAGCTTTTTAAAGTTTAAAAATATGATTTGGAAAATCAAATTGTTCAAAACTCGGAGGTTGTTCAACATAAACTTCCTCCTCAATGAAACCATTTAAAAAGACACTTTTAACATCCATTTGATATAATTTAAAGTTTATATGACATGCAAATATAAGTAGCATCCTAATTGCCTCAAGTCTAGCTACCGGTGCAAAAGTCTCTTCATAGTTTATTCCTTCCTCTTGATTATATCCTTTTGCTACCAATCTAGCTTTGTTCCTAGTGATTATATCAACCTCATCTAATTTGTTTCTAAACACCCATTTGGTATTAATGATGGGATGGTTTTGTGGTCTTGGAACCAAGATCCAAACTTTGTTTCTCTCAAATTGGTTCAATTCTTCTTGCATGGCCTCAATCAAACTTTCATTATCTAGAGTTTCATTGATATTCTTAGGTTCAATCTTAGATATGAAGGCTAGGTTATTTACTATTTCCTTGAAAGAGGATCTTGTGGTTACACCTTTTGAGATTTCACCAATTATGAGATCTTTTGGGTGGTCCTTATTAAATTTCCAATCATTTGAAAGATCAACATCAAGAGATGGGGTTTCTATTTCTTTAGAAGAGATTCCTAGGTCATCAAGATTCTTAGAAGAAGAATCAACAAGAGGCTCTAGGTCAATAGATAAATCATGTTCATGATAAAAAATATCATCATCATTAACGTGATCAAATTTATGCACATCAAAAGGACTTGATTCATCAAATGTAACATGCATGGATTCTTCAACTACTAAAATTCTTTTATTTTGAATAACTCAATAAAACGCCTACATCCGTTTTGGAGTCAAATTTTCCAAGATTATCTTTGGTGTTTAATATGAAGCATTTGCATCCAAATACTCTTAGATATGAAATTCTTGGTTTTCTTCCATTCCATAGCTCATAAGGAGTTTTGTTTAATATTGCTCTTATGAAAAGTCTATTTGAAATATAACAAGTACTATTGACGGCTTCGGCCCAAAAGTACTTAGGAAGAGAGTACTCATTGAGCATAGTTCTAGCCATGTCAATAAGAGTTCTATTTTTCCTTTCTACAACTCAATTTTGTTGAGGAGTTCTAGGAGTAGAGAAGTTATGAAAAATTCTCATTTCATCACAAAAAGATTTACACTCATGATTGACAAATTCTCTTCCATAATCTCTTCTTAAAGATGTTATATAAAAACCTTTTTCATTTTGAATTCTTTTAGCAAAAGATTTAAATTCTTTAAAACTTTCATCCTTATTAGCAAGGAATAATGTCCAAGTAAATCTAAAGTAATCATCAATAATGATAAATGCATATTGCTTACCTCCAAGACTAGATGCCTTACAAGGCCCAAACAAATTCATATGCAAGAGTTATAGAGGTCTTGAAGAAGAAACAACATTTTTAGTTTTAAAAGAACTTTTAACTTGGTTGCCCATTTGACATGCATCACACATCTTATCTTTGAGAAACTTGACCTTGGGGAGACCAATTACAAGCTCTTTAAACTTAAGATGGTCAATGTGATCCATGTCAACATGTCCAAGTCTCCTGTGCCACAACCATGCATCATCACATAGAGAGACCATATAATCAATATTGTCATTATGCACATTATTTAAATCAATCATATAGACGTTGCCAATTCTATGACCGACAAACAAAATTTTCTTATCTTGTAAACGCTTTACATAGCATTTCTTAGAAGTAAAAGAGATTTTGTTTCCTATGTTACATAATTGACTAACACTAATTAAATTATACTTCAATCCATCAACCAATAATACATGTTCAAGAGAGAGTTTTTTGATCTTACCAACTTGTCCAATTCCAATAATTTTACCTTTGTTATTATCACCAAAGGTCACCTTTCCTTCTTTCTTATCTTGCAAGATTGTGAGAAGACTTGCATTACCAGTCATATGTCTTGAACATCCACTATCCAAGTACCATGATTCTTCTTTCCATGTGGATTTCAAGCAAACCTACAAGAAATAACATTCATACATTTTAGGTACCCAAAAACTTTTGGGTCCTTGAGGGTTAGAATCAATGTATCCTAGATGTATATTTCTAATGTAAAATTTGAAATTTGAATGACCATATTTTCCACAATAATGACATCTTAAGAGATTTTTATAATTTTGTTGAGACCTTGTCCTATTATGTGTTTTGAAATGATATTGAGGTCAATAATCATACTTTGATTTTGATCTAGAATATCTATTTTTAGCCCTCTTTAAATGAGAGTTATGCATACCATAATCATGTACATTAGTTTTAATTTTAGCATTTTTAGGTGAAGGAATGTGATTGTGTGAACTTGATGCTTTTACAAATGTTGTCTTACATGTTAATGGAGCATCCCCTCCACTATAACCAAGTCTAGACTTAATTGTAGGACATCTTTAAGACTCAAGAATTTTATCCAATTTTTATTTGCCATTACAAAGTTTGGATAAGCATTCATTATGAGACTCTAACTTGTTTCTCAACAAGGAATTCTCATTTTTTAGCTTTTGCATTCTTGGTCCTTAAGATTAATGGTCTTTTTCATTTCAAAATTAGATGCACTTAATTCATTTATTTCCTTTTTGTAAGCTTCAAAAGCATCTAAGACTTCATTTGACATTTCTTTCAATTTATCATATTTATTTTGCAACTTATGATATTTTGAAAGTAATGTATCCATATTTTGTAAAGCATCATTATTATAATTAAAAATGAAATTACTAACCTCACTTGAAAATGTATCTTTTTCAATAGCCATTAAGCAAAGGTTGGTTACTTCATCTTTGTTAGCATCCTTCTCTTCATCGGAGTCACTTGAATCATCCCAAGTAGCCGTCGATGCCTTCTTATTGAAATTTCTCTTATTTTTTAATCTTGGACATTCCGCTTTTATATGACCAAATTTGTCACACTCAAAGCATTTCATTTGATTACTTTTGATCTTTTCATTCTTTTTCATATCTCTCAAATGGCTTTTTGCTTTTGTTCTTCTTAAGAATAAGATTTCTAATTCTTTTGGTAAGTAAAGTCATGTATTCATCATCTTCCCCTTCTTCACTATCAAGTTGTCAGTTGGGAAGGTGCTTAAGTCATTTACTTCTTCAATTGAAGCTATTCTTGCTTCCCAATCCTTCTTGGGTAGAACTCTCAATATCTTACAGTTTATATCTTCTTTAGAATAGTTTTTTCCAAGCTTCTTCATTTGATTTACAATCACCATTAGGCGATTGTACATTTCGGATACCTTTTCATTTGGTAATATTTGAAAGAGCTCATATTCATGAGTAAGAATCTGAATTTTCTTACCCTTGACTTGATTAGTTCCCTCATGAGTGGTTTCAATAGTATCCCAAATTTGCTTTGCCGAAATACAATGGGAGATTTTGTCATACTCATCTCTAGAATCTAAATTTTCTTACCCTTGACTTGATTAGTTCCCTCATGAGTGGTTTCAAGAGTATCCCAAATTTACTTTGCCGAAATACAATGGGAGATTTTATCATACTCATCTCTACTTAGGGCATAATAGAGAGTATTCATAACCTTTCGATTTCTCTCATTTGCTTTCCTTTTCGCCGGTGTCCATTCACCCTTTGGTTTGATGACTTTTACTTCGTCAACGATCTTTATAGGAACCGTATAACCGACTTCTACAATATCCCAAAGATCAATGTCATCACTATCCATATAGATTTCCATTCTATTCTTCCAATAGGAATAGTCGGTGCCATTGAAATAAGGTGGTCTCATGGTAGAGCCCTCTTCAGTAATGTCGGTTGCTTGGTTTGCCATATAATTTTTTTATCCAAAATGATTAAATCTTTGAAAAAATGAATACAAAGCTCTAATACTAATTGAAAGTCCCTTGGCAACCAAGAGGAGGGGGAGGGTGAATTGGTTGATTAGTAAAATTAAGGACAAATTAAAATAGTAAGTGAAAGAGAGAAGGAAAAATTCACATAAGGAGTTTATAATGGTTCGGCCAACAATGCCTACGTCCGCTTCTTAAGATCACACTTGAGTATTTTACTAACTCTAATCCCTTTTCTGGCTAAAGATCAAATCTTAAAGTGTTTAGGCTAACACCAAACCTTACAAGTGTTTTTACAATAAAGACTCACACATAACCCAAAAGAGATACAAGAGATTAGAAATATATTACCCAATAACTTTAACCCAGCTCTCGAGAATTAATTAAATTTCAACAACCTTGAAGTTTTAGCAATTAATTTTTTTTACAATAGAATACTCAATTTGAAGCTCAAGAACACTTAAGAATTTTAAGATATGAATTAATGCATAATAAATTGGTTGTTGTTGTTATAATAAATTCATATCAACTCATATTTATAGTCCTGAGCTAAAAAAAGCCGTTTGAGAACATTAAATGAACATTTAATGCAAATCTGAGTTGTTGTAATAGCTATATTTTTTGCCAGATTTCGAACTATAGTGGGCGCTACATAACCAGTAGCGGGTTCTACTTATAATGTAGCGGGCATGATTGATGCTCCAAAGATTTCAAGATGTTTCTGTATCTTTTAAGCTTTTTTAATAGCGTGGGCTACCTAAAAGTGTAGCGGTCGCTACAGTTTTAGCTCGCTCTAAATATGAAATTTGCTGCTGTGACTTCTTTGTAGCGACTGCTAATTTCAAACTTCAGCATATGTAGCAGCGGACACTTATATAGGTAGCGGACGCTACTAAAATCACGACAGGAACTAAATCATGTCGCGGGCGCTACTGAAGGTAGTCAGCTACTGAGTCTTCTGGATCTCTTAGTAACGGTTACTACTCAAACATAGCAAGCGCTACTCAGCTAAGTAGCGGACGCTACTTAACTGGTAGTGAGGGTTACAGAACTGGTTTCTCTAACACCCTTTCTTGGTTGTCTAAAGACTTTCAATTTGATAATAAAAAATATATAAAATATTTTATTTATGAAAGCATATATTTTATATTTTCTTATTGATTTAGATTTAATTATTAAAATTATACTATAAACAGATCTAGAACAGAAAAATGAACTTAATACGATGCGGAAAAAATTACTCATAATATTATTTATTATAAAAAAATTATTTATAATTTTATAAATTTTAAAATATATAATCCAAACATAATATTATTAATAACTTATTTATTTATTAAATTAAATAGATAAAAAATATATTATATAATAAAAATTTAGAAAAATAAATAAATAATAAAATATATAATATTAAATTGAAAAAAATATAAGTACAAATAAACCCTAAATTTTTTAATTTAACTCAAATAAATTCAATTTGAACAAAAATTTAATCTCTCCATTTAAATTGATTTTATTTAAACTAAATTAAAAAATTCACATAATACAAAATTTTATTTGCCCTTTACAAAAAAAAATATATTTTTTAAAAGCGGGAAAACAACACCGTTTTATGACTTATAAGACTCGCTCTCTCCTCTTCTCATTCTCTTTACTCCTCTTTCTTCTCAGTCTCGCTCTTCTTGCAGAGCTTCATCATATCTTTCGCTCCTCGGATCAATTCCTGTATCTGCAAAATAAAAACATTCCTTATTTTCAACATCAAAACCATCCTCGACTCGCTTCTCGGTCAGTCCTTCACAAATTCAAGACAAAAATTAATGGCGTCCGCGTCAATTAACCAGGGCGCATTCTAGCAAAACCATTCGCCACCGGCATCACCGCCTTGGCTCACGTTAGATGCAGCTTGTATTTCAAAATGCCTTAGCCTACCTACAGCCTTTACCAGATATTTTCTGCATAAAACTCCTCTGCATAAACCTTCTCCAATTTCCGGTCTATATCATGCAAAATACATGCGTTACACCCGATCCTTTCCTCTCTCTCGCCATAACCGCTCGCTGTGCATCCTTGGTCACCAAGATCGGCAGCACCAAACCATCTCAGCACCAAGATCGACCGCTCACCTAATTCGATGCAACCGTCCCTCACCTGATTCCACCATGATTCATCGCTTACCTGATTCCATCATGATTCGTCACTCACCTGTCAGCTGTGATTCCCGTCGTCGATCTTGGGTCCTGCCGTCGCCGGCAGAGTTCAGTTGAGGGTCACCATCACCATCGTCATCCTCATCTTCCATTCAATCCCCACACAAACACAGCCATGACAAAGGCAGAGAGCAATTTCAATTTTTTTTATAAGGCCCATTAGATGAAATCACCTGCTTTTTAATTTTTTAATTTTAGGATTTTATAGAAATACAATTGTGTAGGAGCTTGTTGGGCTTGGAGCAAGAGTGCACACTTGTTCAAGAAATGAAGCAGAGCTCAATAAGGGCTTGAAAGAGTGGGAAGCTAAGAGATATGTGGTTACTGGATCAGTTTATGAAGCTAAGGGATGGTTTATTGGTGGTGGGTGACCGGATTTTGGTTAGTGGTGGCGGTGAAGGGGCCGGGTTCTTAACCGTTGCTCTCCCCTTTGCATGCTTCTCTGTCGTTCTCTCCATCGGCTTGAATAAAGGAACAAAACGACGAGTTTTGTTTCTTTACTCTCTCTCTATGCAATCGGTCGGTTCCATTCAACTTTCTGAATCCAATAAATTGAATCAAAATTTTTAGTAACTAAGGATTGAATCAAATTGATCCAACTGATATTTTTAAATTGAATAGAATCAAATTGATATATTTGAATTTAATTATTTATTTATTTTAATTTTTTAAATAAAATAAATATAAAAATCTTATATATATATATATATATATATATATATATATCATCTTAATTATTTTAATTTTCTTTTTAAAAAAATCAAATTAAATTAAATTCATATCAAAATTTCAAAAAATAATTAAATTGAACTGAATCTATCCAGCTAAATTCAGTTTCTCTATTCTTTCTCACTCCTGATTAGCATATAAATGCAACTTTCATTTATTTTTGTTAAGAAAAAAATCTTTGACGTGTTAAAAAATAAAGATTTAATCAACAAAAATAAAATTACTTAAACTTAATCGCCAAAAATGAAAAAAATGGAGATAAAGAATCTCGAAATATGTTTTATGCATAATGATTAACATTTAAAAAATTTAAACTAAAAATTGAGATAATGAAAGCTAATTTATTCTAACGTTAATTATGAATCAAACGAAAACTGAGTTAGATCTGAAAATAATCTTTCTGATGGTTTTCTTTTTCATTTATTTGTTCTTTCTTTTTCCTGAATATGGGAATCTGATTTGAATGATAAAATCTTTAACAATTACACTTTACATGGCAAGAGAATAAAAAGACCATAAGCAAAGATCAATTACAGATAAAAAATGGTAGCTTGTTTAAACAAGCTGTCAAACAATTAATTCCCATTACTGCCAAAATCTTCCCAATCTAATCTATCCACCAGCTACGGAACAAAATCTTCACGAAACTTGTACAAATAATCTGTCAGAGTAGATATGCACCTTCTTAAACACCCCACTGATGTACAAAAGTGGCTCCAGACTTTGATAAACTTCAAAACATGGGCAGCACACTGGGGTAATGACAAGCAGGGGCTTGAATGGGAAGCCCACTGTATTATTGACAAAGAATCAAGAACAATCAACATCTCCACTAATCCTGACCTTGTCTCTCTACATCTTGCCCATCAGATGGCTCAGGAAAAATCTCCCTAGATTGCCGTCTATGCGAGGACGAATGTTCACCACCATTTTGACCACTTCCCTGTGAATTTGAGGTTCCTGAATGTTTAAAACTACTCCCTCCTTCTGGCCTACTGGAGCCTGCCGGAATGACAGCTAGATCAGATGTGCTACGCCAACTCCCAAATAAAGCAGCATTCCAAGACCCTCTGGATGATGTTGTTCTAAGCCTAGCAGAGCCAGGGTTCTCTTCCCTCACTACCTTCAACGGATTTTCCAAGGCCTTGAGGATGTGTCTCATAGGGGGTCGCCTTGAAGGCTTGGAATTGAGGCAAGACCTGGCAACAATGGCCATGGCCCAGACTTCTTCCAACAAATCTTCATCAATGATCAAAGATGGATCCACAATTTTTGTCACGAGTTCCTTCTCGTACATGCTGATGTATGGAAATGTCTGTTCTAACCATTCTTTCAGTTGGGCTTCACTAGATGCACTCATGCCCAGCTTTCCAGTAACCAGCTCCAGTAATACTTTCCCAAAACAGTAGACATCATAAGCACATGTTGCTGTCACTGAACCTGGCCATGTTCAAGCAGAAATGAAATTCAGAAACAGCACTGAAATTAGAAACCAATTCTAAAGCATATGAAAAAGCTCCTCTAAGAAACAAGGATTCTGAAGCTTTTACTAATTTCCATTCCTATTTTGCTAGTTAGCTCAAAAAAAAAAATTTAGATAACTGCTAAGAACCAAATGGTCATAAATTTATTATAAGCTAGAAAAGCAATATCAGGTACAAGCAAATGCTGAACGTCAAATTTATCAATGACGGCCATCCAGCCAGATTAAACAATGCCTGAACCTACCTTGAACAGAGGTAAGCATAGGCGCATATTTTGAACACCAAGCACAACAAAATGCTTCAACATATTTTTCTACTTTGTTTAATAGACAGGAAACCTACAGAAAAAACATATCTACTAAAATTTCTTTCATTAGCATTTTTTTTTTTAAGTGTAATATGCAGGATTAGTAAAGGAACCAATTGGGAGAAACAAACTTGGGATGACTACCTGCATCACTAATTACACAAACCAATAAAGGTCAATAACCACAAACAGTAAGTGAAAAGTACTAATACATGGGTGAAAATAACCACTCCCAAATTCTTCTTTCAAGAGTTATTGCATCCAAAAGCAAAACAAAGAAGTCATCTTACTGATTCCTAGCATCAAAGAAATGAAGTTCCAAGGACTCTTTAACAGCATAATACGCATTGATTTGGGACTCCAAAACATTCATTGGTAATTGAACTTACGTGTGATCCAAAGACAGGAGTGAAAATTCACCATAAATGATACCACTATTTCATGAGCCACATATATCAAACCACTGTAGAGCACCATATAATAGTACAGAATGATATGGGAAGATGTCTTGCCTTCATTCCAAAACAAGGTGATTATCACTTACTTGTTACCTCTAACTAATACCCACTACAATAACAGAACTTGAAGTTTCACATAAAATGATTTTTTGACACTTTACCCGCTTTGGCTAGCAGAACCATAACTGGTTAATGGTGTTTTTTGCTTATCTAAGTCTCAATCTTGTTTTTTTAAAATAACATGTAGGATAAAATGCTACTTAAGGTTTGAGAGTTGAGAGTCTGATAAACCATCAGACAGCTATTTCTGGTTAGATATATCAATAAATAGAGGCTGAGTTACAAAAAATGGCATTAAGAAATGAAAAGTGATAACACCTATATCTCTACTTACCAGAAGTGCCTTGTTCCGATGACCTGCACATAATGGGAGAAAAAATAACTATAATGAAAACCTTGATTGAGAAAAATGCGTATGCAAATAGCAATTTAAAAATATTGACATACAGTTAGAGATTACATGGTACATTTTACCATAAATAAGAGAGAAAAGAAGTTAAAGGTCAATTTGGGTTAATGAGGATTTGAAATGAAGGGGGTATTAAATTTGATATTAATGCTGGTGTCTATAATTTTTTGGATGGTGTATATGGTAACACAAACTTCAATCCACCTTCATTTCAAATGCATACCTATCCAAGTTGATCCCTAATAAAATTTAATACTAGATACTCATTGTGAATTTCAAAGGCATCAAAATCATATATAATCTTATTTTCAAAAAAATCATATATAATCTTTGCTCAAGCTTTTTATCCAATAGACACAAAAAGTTAGCTATACTTTAAATGTTAATATTCAAAAGACAGGGAAAGACTTGGTACCATTCTTTATCTTTTAACAATTGGCTTATGATATGCTAAATTAAGGAGCTTTGCCCACTGAATGGTAGAGTCACAAATTTCAAGTTGAAAATTCTGTAGGACCTAGGTTGTATGGATCACATACACAGTTCGCAACTTATGCCTTAATTATATTCTAACATATATCTATACCACAAAATAACTTATGCACAAAGTTCCCAAAATATTTTCTGTCAGAAAGAATACCAAAGATTAATACAATCCTCTACTTGATACTGGTAGCAAGAATGTAGATTTCTTTGAACAATCATGCAGTAATTGCAAGAACAAAAGAACTTATTATGCTCATTCAAGTAGTAGTATTGCAAAACTTTGAGCATAACGTACAACTAAACTAAATCAATTAAATAAGAAAATTTTTGCATAAAGCAATACATTACCTCAGAAACAGGCAACTAAACCAGTGGTAGAAAAAAGGAGGAAAAGCAAAAATACAGACACGTTTCCCATATAAGACAAAAAAATGTAACAACTCCAGCAACTTAACAAGTAGAAAGCATGAAACGAGCATAAATATCCAAGTAAATTAACAAAATAAGAAACTAAATATAATGTTGAACCAGGCAAGGACATAGTTTTAAAGTGTCTGGATAAAGGCAATTGTAAATATAATACTCACTGTGGCAACCGCAGCAACCTGGTAATCCTGCTTTGATGAGTATCACCTTCTTGAGGGCAAGCTTCACTCAAGCTTCCAAGCCGTACTTCAAATTTATCATCAAGAAGTATACTGCTTGCTTGAACATCTCTTCAATGAACCAACAGAAAGACAATTCAGTGATTGCACCAGCAGCTCAGTTTTTCAACTTTTTACTATGATAGTAAGTGAATCACTCAGCAAATCATAGACAAAAAAGAGGATGTAATTGGCACAACCACGTACTCTGCCTCCCCAAAAAATCCCAATGCATACAGACACTAAACCATTTTTTTGTTGAAACATAAATTACAATAATCCTTGTCGAAGCATCTTGAGTTTTGGCTTCAGCTTTTTCTAATGAGATTTCTATCCCCAACCCTGACTATCCTTCACCATGGAACTAATACCCAAGGCCTATATTTACAAATTTTAACCTATGCAGCTTGCTAACTACCATTCCACATAAATTAACTTTGATATCAAAATTAAATAACAAAAGTAATTCACCAAATAGGATTCAAGATGTAGTGTAGTGATTATCTCAAGTTTCACTGATGTTCAAAAGAGCATGTGGGCCACAAAACCATGTATATTGCTGTCCAGAAACTTGGCCAAGCAACATATTTTCTACATAAAAACTGTTTTTGCCAATATATAGATACGACAACATATTTCTCCCATAAAAAGGATTTCACTCCAATGCTTACACTTAGAGTTGCTCAAGAACCTTTGCCTTAAGTTATGTTCAAGCAATTGTACCATATCTTCATGTTAGTTTCATAACCAAGTAGTTATCACTGTAAAAAATCGAGGGGTTTAAACTTTTAATGCTGGATATGAGTCTATAACAAAAACAAAAACACACTATTGGCTTACTACATTTGCAAAGGAGAAATGCTAAGAATCAAAGCTCAACCTCAAAAAGCTACTGTTAGCATTAAAAATCACCTAAATCATTGTCCCGATGCAAGGCATTCCAGCAGAGTTTATGAAATAGTAGTTTTATAGAATGACTGAACACAGCATAAATAATAGTTAACATATTTTTGAGTATTTTTTTTCCCTTAAAGGCAGGATGGTCTGGAGAAAATTGCAACAGCAGAGCTAACTCATAGGAATAGCAAGTGATCTTATGACTAACATGAGATGATGGCAAAAAATAACGCAATAGAGCATGATAAATGCAAGTCATTACCTGTGTACAATAGGTGGTGTACATTCATGATGCAGACAAGATAGAATTTCCGCTGCTCCTGTTGCAATTTTTAATCGTGTAATCCAATCTAACGACTGTAAATGACCATCTTCTTCACTAGTTTTCCTATATAAGGAACTTGATAAATCCCCATTTGGCATATATTTGTAAATCAGGAACTTCTCATTCTCAGTCTCTAAGCAGTGTCCCAAGAGAGGAACCAATCTAGGATGTGAAACTTTACTGAAAAAATCCAACTCGAGTAAGTACAACTCCTTCTTAATGGACTGCATGTCTACTCTTTTTATGACTACTGAGATACCATTTTCCAAGGTCCCTCTATACAGATCCCCTGAATGTCCATGTTTGATGAGGTTTGCATCACTGAAGTCACCAGTGGCTTGGAGAAGCTGCTGATATGTGAATGTGTCTCCTAAGCTTGAAAAGTTGATTGATACTTCTGGAGGCGGTGGACTGATCCCAGCAGGAGCTGAGCCAACACCAACCCCTCTTTGATTAGTAGTGCCCCTCTTACGGGTGCAAAGGAGCAGCAAAAGTAGTAATATCAAAAGGGAAATAAGCCCAACACCTCCCAGAACGCTTGCCAATATGATAACCTTCTTATTGCCCTTCCCTTTAGGTTCTCCCGCAGGAGGCGGTGTGGAATTTTGGAGTCCAAAATTGTCAAAAGTCAGGCCCCTTGAAGCATAAAAAGATGCACATTCAGGCAAAGTTCTCTGATTTGACACATTTTGGAGACAATTGCTAACAAGAGAAACATTGGCAATCACATAGTCTGGAACCCTGCCCTGAAAATAATTACCAGACAGATCAACAGAATCGAACCTTCTCAGAATAGGTGTGAAACCTCCATAAAACAAATTCCCAGATAGATTCAATTCTGCAATAGTAGCATTAGCATTCAATGTAGAATTTGGCAGGAAACTGGAGAAATTGTTCCCAGAGATGTCAAGCAAGCGCAAACTAGGCATTGTCCATAGCACATCAGGGACAATACCAGTAAAACCATTTCCCTTCAAGACCACAACCTGCAATTGACTTGGAGCAGGAAACAAATTAAGTGGCAAGGACCCAACAAGCATATTGTTCCCAATCAGCATTCTCTTCAAGTTCCTCAACCCTCCCAAGTCTGCTGGTAGTGAACCAGACAATGAATTGATGCTGAGATCAAGGTCAACCAAGCTACCAAGGTGTCCAAGTTGAGCAGGTATTGAAGATGATAATTGATTATTTGAGAAATTCAAATAATGAAGGTTCAAAAGCATCGCAATGCCAGCAGGAATGGACCCAGATAAGAAATTTGAAGAAATATCTAGACTCGTCAAGTTCCCAAGAGAAGCAAACGACATATGAATAGATCCCGTAAGCGAGTTGTGGGAAAGATCAAGAACCAAAAGCGACACCAATTGACCCAAACTGGAGGGAATTGCACCAGTTAAACTATTTCCAGCCAAATAAAGACCGCTTAAATTAGTTAAGTTCCCTAAACTAGCAGGAATAGCATTGCGTATTGCACAAAAACTAAGATCAAGAAGTTGAAGTGAACCAAAGCTTAGACCAAACCAATCAGGGATAGAACCAGGCAGCTGAAATCTAGATGCGTTAAAAGAACTCAACTGGGTTAGATTGGCGAGCGCATCCACAGAAAATTGTGGGTTCTGTGAACCAAGTCTCGTTCTTCCAAAGCCAGAAATGTTAATCCCAGAAACACTTCCGTTCTGACAAATGATACCCGTCCAATTCAAGCAAGGGTTGGCTTTTCTAGGCCACTCCTTGCTTCTAATCCCCAAAGAGGATCTAAGTTGAAGTAGAGCGAATCGTTCAATAGGTGAACTAAGTGTCTCTACTTGCTCAAATGCAGGCTGAAGTTTTAAAAGCAATAGCAGAAAAGCGAATGCTACACCAATTCGCTGATCCACCATGGCTTACAAGAACTCAATAACTGATTCAAATCTTCTCTTCTTCATATCAAATGTAGGCTTTTCTTTGTATTTCACCCTCTAAAACAAACATAACGTAAAGGGAAGGGGACCAACACTCACCTGGTTTCAAAAATCAAAATCCCTTCTGTTTCTTCAAAAATCGTAGGTGACCAAACTCCTTCTCTTCCCCTTTTCGACCTACTCTCTTTGTATAGTTCCAGTTAGTTCAGTTGACAAGGGTAATGATACAACAAAATCTAATGATTAAAATGTTATGAAAATAAATAATATAATAATAATAACCATAATAATGATAATGACAATGAAGAAGAAGAAGAAGAAGAAGAAGAAGAGATGGAAGTGGCCGGTCAAAGAAGGACAATGGACTATTTAGTGTAGGCTTAAAAGCAAAACAAAAGTGGGTTTAGAGTTTTTAAGCGCTGACAATTCATAAAAGCAAAGAGTGACCGTACCAAACAAACAAAGAAAAAAAAACAGAGAAAGAAATTCAAGAAAATGGCTCAGGAGCCTTCAGGGGTGACTCAAAATCTGACACTGAACATACTCCCGGTTGCCGGATTTGCGTTGGTCTCTTTGACCTCCGGTTATCGCGCTCTTGCCAGCTAAGCTTGAACTCCTCCTCCGATATATGTGTATATATATATATACAGAGAGACAGAGTGGGGGGGCACAGAGGGCTTTGTTTTGTTTTTTGTTCTTTTCTACTAATTTGAAAAAAAAAATAGAGAGAAGAAAGTAAGTAAAGGGCTGAATTTATGTCTCTCAACCGCATTAAGGAAAAATAAGAAAAGGAAACTTATAAGAGATCTGTTATTTAAATATAATGATTCTTTTTAATCAACTTTTGATCATTTTTGTATTAACAAATCTTTCTAAATAAATATACAATTCTATTATATATATAAGTAAATTTAATTTATCATGTAAAATTATTAATTAATTAATAGTGTAAATATATATCCTTAAATAGTTTAGGAATTTTAAATAAAATGTTGAATTTATATATCATGAAATAAATTGAATTGTAAATAGCAGGGTGATTAGGAATAAGATAAAATCGGAGGTTTAAAAATTTTTAAATTGAATTAAAATTTTGAAAATTTGATTTTTAAATTTTAAATTTCAAATCGAATAGAAAAATATTTGTATTGAATTGTCTTAAAAATTTAATACGATACGTTTTGGGTATTCAATGATTTAAAAAAATTTGATATGATTCAATTCAGTTTGAATATTCAGATATTTAAATATAATTTTATAATATATATAAAATATATTATAAATTTATATATATATATATATATATATATATATATATATATATATATATATATATATATATATATATATATATATAAAAAAAAAAAAT
>CANXYC010557992.1:0-12439 GCA_948193065.1 Aleurites moluccanus | reverse complement strand
AAACAATGGCAATTTTGGAGTTTCTAGAGAAATGGATTGATACTCTTCTCTGTCCATGTAAATATAAAAGATTAAAATAATGGCATTTTAGATCAAAATTGGGGAATGAATTGGCCTTTGATAGAGAGTTGAGAAGGAGCCGATTGGTTCTTTTTCTTTTGCTGGTCACTGAGCTCCACATCAGAATATTCTTCTTCTTCTACCATGATTACCTCTAGTTATGGAGCCAGGACCCTAGAGTCAGGGTACCCATCTACATTATATTTTTTTAATATAAAAAATAATATTAAAAAGATTAAATTGATATGATATATAAATAAAAAAATAATTTAAAGGAAAGCAATGAAAAAAAAAACTTAAACTTTAAAATCATCATAAAAGACAAAAAAAATAAAATGACTATAATATTTTATATTTCCATCCTATCATTTTTTTTTAATTTGATGGTTGAGATATTAAAATGAAAATAAAACAGAATATTGAAGATAAAATATTTTGTTTATTAATTAAATAGATTATTGAAGGAGAAAATTTTCTTTTTTTAAAAAAATCATATTTATTATTTCTCTTCAATGTCCAATTAACGGACAAAAATGCATTTATCAAACTTTTTTATAAATAAAATAAGACTTATAATATTATTTTTTATTTTTATTTTGTATTTTAACGTAATTATTACATCTGTAAACCTATTTGAAATTTAACTATTTCAAATTGTTTTTTGAATCTTCGAAATCATGCCCACTATACATACTTATCAACTATGAGATTCACAGTAATAGAGATTGATTTTCTTTGGATTAATTATTCTAACACCTTTATATTTTTTTCTAAATTATATTAAATTATTTATATATTTTTAAAATTATATTAAAATATTTTTATATTTTACTTTCATTAAATTATAAAATGATTCGGTTCAATTTTTTTCTTTTTTTAATCAAATTTTCTAATAAAATATTTATTAAAATATTCAAAATATCCTTATTATTTATCCACCCCAAAACTCATAACCACACTCCTTTTTTCTCTTTATTTCACAATTTCATTCTCTGTACCTTCAAGGTCATTATTATTTCAAATCAAATCAAGGAAAAAAAAAAGAGCTATGGTAGTATTACCAAGCAACTTGCTCAGTTCCTCATCATTCATCATCGCCAATTGAATATGTCTTGTCACAATTCGATTCTTCCTGTTGTCCCTTGTAGCGTTTTCAGCCAACTCCAACACCTACATTCAGCATTAAAATACCAATTTCAAAATAATAAATATCAATACAACTGCACCCAAAAGAACAACTCCCAAATTCCTAATTCCAAATTGCTAGTAAAACCACAAAGTAATTTAATTCAAACTAAGGGGGACCTAAAACCAGAACGCCAGCATATACCTCAGCAGCGAGATACTCGAGCACAACTACAAGATACATAGGGGCTCCAGCACTGACATGCTCGATGTACTTGTCAGCTTTTAAGAATTGAGCAATACGAACCACAACAAACTGTAGACTGGCCTTATTGCTCCTTGATGCACTCTTCTTCGTCGTCGTCGCAGAGCCTAAAATTTCCTTCTTCCAGCCATCTTTTTCTACAAAAGCTTCAAAAGAGGGCAAAAGAGAGTTGGAGGGTTTCCTAGAGAATTCTGAAATAAGGATAAAAGAGTTTTTGGTTGCGCTCAATAATTGATCTTTGAGTTAAAAGACGATGGCGGCTTTATACAAGAAGAGGAGATATAATTTATTTATTTTCATTAATTGTGAGAGGAATTAAATAGAAGAGTGGTGGTGTGGTGGTCTTCCAGTTATCTTTATTAAAAATGAAAATTTGGTATAGATAAAAAGAGTGATTTTTGAGTGAAAATTAATATGAAAATATAAATGTTATAAATTTTTTATATTAATTTAATAAATTTTTAATAAAATGGTCTTAAATTTTAATGAAAGTAAAAAAAATAATAATATTTTAATATAATTTTAAAAATATATGAATGATTTAGTATAATTTAAAAAAATATAGGATGACAGAATAATTAATTTTTTTTTTCATGGCTAATTAATTTCTTTTTTTCATTTTCTTTTTTATTCTGGTTAATTTTATAGTATGAGATTTTTTTTTAAATATGGAGGAAAGAAAAACCCTTGATAAAACACAAATATTAGACTACATAATGTCTCATATAATATACCCCTTATATATCATGAAATAACAACTTATATATATCATGAAATAACAACTTATAGATAACCTGAGAAAATTAATTAGTATGTTGAATATGGATATTAAAATATAATTTTTGAAAGCATACCAAGTTTCCACCTAATTCCGTGGCTAATTGTGATAATATATAATGAAATACATATAATTTTATGTAAGCATGAACTTGTCTTAATAAAAATGCCGTTTCAGGTAATGCCAACTAGTTTGAATGCTTTTTAAAGTTATATGGTCTCAGGCTCAACTCTCAACTATGAACAAAGACTTGCTTGGTTACACCATTGTGTCCTTTTTCTAAAATGTATATATGTATATAAATTAACTCACTGATTCATACTTTAGATTTCTAGTTTGGTCCATAATGTTGGAGAACAGTGAAGAGTGGGGAAATCCCACATCGAACAAAAATAAGAAAAATGAGTTAAATATAAATTAGTGGTGGCTCAAAGCAATAGGGTTAAGGTGATTTTGCAAAGAGTCCCAGTGAAGGAAGAGGCAGGCTCGGCCTGCCAAGGAGCTCAGCAAACAGCACCATGAGAGAGGGTCAGCCAGCTGAAAAGCCCAAAACTTGGATGGTAAAGCACTAGATGGAATGGCAGGCCCAAATGAGGAAAGAAGCAAAATGGTTCCAACACTCTTCATGAAGAGCCCAAGTTAAGTTAGAGCTAGGTTTGGAAGCCAAACAGAACTAAATTGATCAATAGAGCAAATTAAAATTATGATTTGAGTCTTTTTTTTTTCGATTTGAAATTGAATCGAACCAAATTATACATACATATATACTTTTTATTATTATTATAATTAAATATATTTGATTTTATTTTATAAACATCCACATATTTTTTAACTTAACATTAATTTAAAATTTTTAAAAAATACCATTCATATAAATTAATTAAAAATAAATAAAAAATAGTTTAATTAATAGAAAAAGTCTAATTATTGAAAAAAAGACAAGTTTTTAATATATTAATTAATGAAATAAATAAGTTTTGTATTGTACATTGAACTATTTTCGAAATTTTTTATCACCGACACTTTGTTGCTATTTTTTTTTTCAAATTTATAATAAAATAATAATAGTTTATAAAAAATATTTTTAATTTGAAATCGATAAATTAAAAATGATAAAATCAAACTAAATCGAAATCAAACCAATAATTTAGTAGATTTGAAAATTTTTTACACTGAAAGAATTGGTTTATTTTGATTTGGTAAATATCCTTCAAACCAACCAAATATAATGGATGCCACCCCTAGGTGGAGCCCATGATCAAAATTTGAGACAACACAGAGCTTTGTGAGCCAGGATAGAGTTATTTCTCAAAAAGTTCTGGAAAATTTTATCATGATTTTTCTGTTGTATCTTATGCTTTCTAAGACTATCTAGTTATTATATTGTTTCATCTTAGAGATGGAATTTCATGATTTTCTGCCATGTTTTCTTCATTTTCTCCTTTTTGTTGTTCCAAATTATCAATTAATTTATATGACCATCGAAGAATTTGTTTAATTATTTCTTTTATTCCAGTAGAATTATTTCTAATTGTTTTATTTTTTGGATTCCCGATAACAATATCAAATAAAAATTTTAAAATTTTTATTTGATTTTTGAAGTCCTTATCTATTTTTTCTTCTTTGTGATCTGGCAATTTACAAATATGTGAATTTTAGAGGCTTAAAAACTCTATTTGACTTTCACACATTTGAACGAAGAGATAAATAATTTCTTTTTATTTTTGCTGCATTGTGAACTACTCTATGGTATTTTACAGAATTCTTCCCTATTTTTTTTTAATTTATATGGAATTTATTTTTATCACATATGGTAGTTTTGAACTCATTTATTCTACTGAGACATTCTAAATTGCAGGAGATCTTACACTAAAGTTCTCAAGGACTACTTTCAGACGAAATTGCTTTTCAGTCAAAACATCTTTTTAATTGAAGAGATATCCGAGAAGATTTTGGAGATGATTCCCAATGAATGTATTATCTTTATAATTTTTTTCTTCCATGTATAGTTATCTCCACAAGTGTGTTATCTTTGCAGCTATTACTTACGAGCTTCGAGGAAAGTGGCACTATACTAAAAGATCCTCCATTTCAAAAGAAGACATTAACCTTGTTCGATGGGAGCAACTAAAGCATACATTACAATATGGATAGAAAAAAGTGAGAATGACACTTGTGGTAGGAGTTAGGAAATGAATTACAACATTAAAACCATTTTCTTGGTAGTCAATGGATGTTTTTAACCTGCACGCCTAAGTCAAATAGTATTTGAAGTTTGATATGCAATTGGACTTTTATTTGAAAACTTTCTAGTGATCCAGATTATAGTAGAGGATTCTCGCCCAATGCTTATTGCCCTTTATAATCACCATTGTATTTCTCATTTTTTAAGTTTGGGGAAATTTTGATTGATGTCTAAGAAGTTTAAGAAACTCAAATTAACTAAATCGGTTGAATAAGTTCTTGTAAATTGTTTATGTTGTTCCTTTCCAAAGTCACATTAACTTGTAAATTCTTGCATTTCTTGGCATTTATATTTCTTTTTCTTAAATATGAACAAATTGCATAAAGAAATTGACTAGTGTGTTTATTATTATCATTTTTTTTTTTCTTTTGGAGACTTGATATTCTGATTTTAAGATGGAAATCTTGCTGATAGAAAAAAATGGATGATTACTCATCATCCAAACATTTGTCTAAAATATAATAAGGTGGACACACTTTTTCTTGTTTATTAACTTATGGTTAAGATTTCTCAATAACTAGTACAACTATTTACCAGCTGTTTGCACTAAAAATATGGCTAATGTAGAATTAATTAACCAAATAAAGTATAATATCTTTTGATTGTTTTAAATAATGGACTCATGTTACAGTCTAATGGCTTTGGGTATAATTAAAATCAATAAAAACTCAACACTGGAAATGATAGGACCTCAATCTGATTAATATGTAGGTTGAGATAACAATTAACCTAAGTCAAGGATTTGAGTTTGGTAAAATAAATTGAAGTGGCTCGATATGTAGGTCTGCATTGTCAACTTTACTACTTCATGGGTCTGATATATAGGTTGCTTGGAACCGTTAATCAAAGGAGTGAGTATGTAGGCTGAGTCATTAACTCAAAGATAAAAGCTGCTCTAGGCAAAGAGTAAAAATAATTAGGTTTCTTATATATGTGTATGTAGACACTCCAAAATGAGACTGTAGAGCCTTATTTATATTGAGGTGATGTCACAATCCAACTCTAGTGGTGCGACGGTCCTAAGGCAAGGGTAGACTTAAGGCCACCATAAACCCATATAACTCACATATTCTGAATCTCATACACATTTATATCAATATAGATATAATTTAATAACCATTTATAGAATCCATATAAATATAATTCATTTCTTTAGATATATCATTTCATAATTTCCGCTTGTTCCTTACTGATCAAAAGATGTATCCCACATCACTAAGGAACTAGGGTAACCCAAAAGGTAATAAATCATACATCAAAATATTATCATCCCAAAACCAACTATGGAGTTCTAGAGTATACTTCCAATACATATTAAACCATAATACCATACAATGAATATACATAAATATCAAAATGATTATAATGAAACCTTCTTGGAGGAAAAAGTCAAGAAGCTTGATCTTCTCTACTAGTTCCCTCACGAGCTACACTATCACCTGAAATCCACAGAAAATGAGTGAGCCTTCAACTCAGTAAGATATGAACATGCAATAGGAAAGAAATATACATACATATACATATATATTAATCCAAAGGAAATATCAATTTCAAGAACATGGGTAAGAATCATCATGTGGTTAGGCTTACAAGAAATAGAAGTGCTCACATTCGAATAGCACTATCAAATATCATGGTAGAACTACAGAGTACATCAGTAGCCATGCTACCTATCACAACAGAGCGCATCGGTAGTCCTTGCTACCTTATCCAAATGCATGCTTGGCCAGGCATACGCCTAGAGCTCGTGGTTCCCTCTAGGTGGAACACTGATACAGAACCCTATCAGCTAGGTTCCCAAAGTGCACGATGGACCAATGAATTTACTCTCATTGGGAAGAGCGTTTTATCCATAGGGTCATATGGTTTCAATCTCACAAGAACATATTGGTCACAAGACCATCAACATATATCATAATTTCAATCAAGTTTATCAAGTAGGAATCATGTGAACTTGATCCAAGAAGATTGACCAAGTCACTCATATTATATATATATACATGGTAATCTCATGAACAAAGGGAAAATTTCAGTCTTAGGATATCATAGAATCTTCATTTAATAATTCGATAATACAAAGTCAAGTATATAGAAATTTTATGGATGAACAAATAAGAATATTCAGTCATATCAATTTCAAGAAACAATAAACAAATGCAATGTTCATACTTACCTCAACACAAATTACTCTTGATTTTCCTTTAAGAATTTGCTCAACAAAATTCTCCTCAATTTCCTTGATTTTCTCCTCCTAAGATATTTTCCCCTAATATTCAAAATTAGGGTTTTTCTCAATCAATAATACTCAATATGATTTCTTAATAATTAATCATCTTAAAGTTTTTATTCTTAATTCCCAACATCAATTTAATTCATTTCTTAAAGAAAAATTTGTATTTAATTCGAATTTACTGTTCATATTACTATTCATGACAGTCCATAAATTCTGATTTCTCCAACATTAATTACAATGTATAACCTTAAAATGCTTGCAATAAATTCTATACACCCATAATTAATTATTCTAACTGCCAGACTTAATTAATCTAAAAGAAAATGAAATTTGAAGAAATTTACCTTATTTCTCCAAAAACTGATTTCCTGAGATATTCTGCTTGAATCTGACAATTGATGCCTTAAAATATTCTAATATAGAGATCTAATGCATTAATTTTAAGTATTAGTGAGAAGAACGAAGAAAGAAGAAAGAAAATCGTGCAGAAAAATTGCTACTGGCCACTGGGTTAAATAGGCCGCTGCCCAAAATCTCGCTCGCCAGCTCACCAACTCGCCTCGGCAATGCTACCTCGCATAAGCCAGCTCGTACTTCCCACTTCGCCAATCTACCCTGGCAATGCCACTTCGCATAAGCCACTCCGCGAATCCCATTTCGCATATCCAATTTGCAAATGCCACCTCGCATATGCTGCCTCGCCAAACTCTTCTCACGAACTCTTCCTCGCATATGCCGCCTCGTATATGCCACCTTGGCAATACTTCTTCGCCAACTCTGCTCGCGAACTGTCACTTCGCACATTCCCTCTTCGCCAAACTCTGCTAGCGAACTGCCACTTCACACATTCCCTCTTCGCATAATACCTCTTCGCATAATGCCACCTCGCCAATCTCACCTCGCCACTTCGTCACTTTGCATTGCCGGCTCGCAAATGCCACTTCGCATTTGCCGGCTCGCTAATACTAATCTCTGCTGAGCTGAAACCTTTCCTCGACAACTTATACTTAACCAGCTCGCAAATGAGCTACAAACATCCAAACTTCCTGATTCTTTTTGCCACTTAAAATAGACATCCAGGAGTCTAAAATATTCAAAATTCAAATCACAAAGGCAACTACATAGACCATGGTGACTCTCTAAAAGTCACCCAGACTTACTGCCTAAAATCCATCTGAACATACCTGAGAAAATCCACTATCCACTGAGTTATACTTATCCAAATCTCCTGAAATTTTATAGCAACAACACAACACATAGAGGAACATTTCTCATGTTTATACCTTTGGCTCAAACTACCTCGGTCATTCCCAGAAAATTCAAACATACACAAATTCCCTACAAATATAATAAACCAGACAGGTTCTGCTCAAGGAGGCATAACTCCTCACACACGCATAATTTTACCAAACCATTTAACAAAATTGAAAATGAGACATAGATCCACAACTTTTATATTTTACACTTTACCAAATTATCTCTTTAAGATCATGCAATCAGCCTCACAAAATCCTGCAACCAGAATTTTACTGCAGCTTCTCAAAACATTCATATCTTCAATTAATTAATTCTTCAAGCATACAATTAATTAAAATGGCAAAATTTGCAGTTATTACAATCTTCCCCATTAAATAAATTCGTCCTCGAATTTATAATATCCTGCCTTAAGCCTAAAATAGATAGGAATATTTATCTTGCATGCTTTGCTCATTTTCCCATGTACACTCTTCCATAGCTTGGTTTCTCCATAAAACCTTAACCATTGGTATCTCCTTGTTCCTTAGCTTCTTAACCATTCTATCTACAATTGCAATTGGGATTTCTCCATATATTAGATCTGGTTGGAGATCCACCTCCGGCACTTGTAGCACATGGGAAGGATCGGCAACATACTTCTGAAGCATCGATACATGAAATACCGAATGCACCTTTTCCATGCTAGGAGGCAAAGCTAACTTGTATGAAACCTTCCCAATCTAACTCAGAATCTCAAAAGGTCCAATAAATCGTGGAGATAGCTTGTCTCTCTTGCCAAAATGTAGAACTCCTTTCATTAGAGAGATCTTTAGAAATACAAGATCTCCGATGGAAAATTGAAGATCCTTCCTCTTCAGGTCGGCATAACTCTTTTGATGACTGAAAGCTGTCTTCTATCTTTTTCGGATTAGTGGAACCTTTTCTGAAGTATATAATATCAATTTCAGTCCTTCGATATACTTTTCTCCAATTTCATCCCAACATAATGGAGATCTGCACTTCCTTCCATACAAAGCTTCATAAGGAGACATCTGAATCATGGAGTAATAGTTGTTGTTGTAGGCAAACTCTATTAATGGCAAGTGAGCATCCCAATTCCCTCCAAAGTCTAGAATGCACATCCTCAGCATGTCTTCTAGTGTTTGGATGATCCTCTCTGATTGCCCATCTGTTTGTGGATGGAAAGCTGTGCTAAAATCAAGCTGAGTACCCAGACATTCTTACAATTTCTGCCAAAACCTCGAGGTGAACTGAGTACCTCTATCTGAGATAATTGAAACTGGAACTCCATGAAGTTTGACAATCTCATCCACATAAATCTGGGCATACTGAGAAACTCCATAAGTTGTCTTGACTGGCAGGAAATGAGCCGACTTGGTTAGTCTATCCACAATGACCCATATTGAGTCATAGCCCCTTGAAGTTTTTGTCAATCCAACCACAAAATCTATAGTTTCTCTCTCCCATTTCCATTCTGGAAATGGCAACTCTTAGAGTAACCCCGATGGTTTCTAATGCTCAAACTTGACTTGTTGACAAGTTAGACATTTGGTTACATATTCCGCAACATCCTTTTTCATTCCACTCCACCAATATGAATTCTTAATATCATGGTACATCTTCGTTGCACTTGGATGCACATTATACTTGGCATGATGTGCTTCTTTAAGAATCATATCCCTCAAATTATCAACTGTCGGAACACAAATCCTGTTACCATGTCTCAACATGCCATCAGCCACATTAAATCCTGGAGCTTTTTCTAATCCCACATCATTCTTTATCTTCACCAATTGAGGGTCTTTGTCTTGAGCTTCTCTAATTTGATCAATGAGAAGCGGCTTGACTTGGAAATTTGCCAATAGGACTCCTGAATCCGACAATTCCAAGCTGATCCCCATATCATGCAATCTCTGCACTTCCCTCACTAAAGGTCTTATACTCACTTGAATATGGACTAAGCTCCCCAAAGACTTCCTGCTTAATGCATCAGCCACAACATTGGTTTTCCCTGGATGATACAAAATTTCACAGTCATAATCCTTAAGCAATTCAACCCACCGTCGCTGACTAAGGTTAAGATCTTTCTGCTGGAATATATACTTCAAACTCTTATGATCTGTGAAAACTTCACACTTTTCACCATACAAGTAGTGTCTCCAGATCTTCAATGCGAATACCACTGCAGCCATCTCAAGATCATGAGTTGGATAATTCATCTTATGCTTCCTCAACTGCCTAGAAGCATAAGCTATCACCCTTCCACGCTGCATAAGCACACAACCAAGCCCTACTCTCAATGCATCACAATACACCGCATATCCTCCTTCACCCGACGGTAAAGCTAAAACAGGTGTCGTGGTGAGACAAGTCTTTAACTTCTGGAAGCTCTCTTCACATGCATCTAACCATAGAAATTTAATTTGTTTTTGGGTAAGCTTGCTCAAAAGAGCTGCAAACAAACCTCCTGTAGTAGCCTGCCAAACCCAAGAAACTTCTAACTTCTAAAATATTCGTGGGTCTAGGCCAGCTAAGAATTGCATCAACCTTTCTAGGATCAACTTCAATCCCTTTTTTGTTCACTATATGCCCCAGAAAACCCACACTCTCAAGCCAGAATTCACACTTCGAAAATTTTGCAAATAGCTGATACTTTCTCAAAGTCTGCAACACAATTCTAAGATGTTCCTCATGCTCTCATTTACTTTTAGAATATACAAGAATGTCATCAATAAACACAATGACAAACTTGTCCAAGAATGGCTTGAACACCCTATTCATCAAGTCCATGAATACAGTTGGTGCATTAGTCAATCCAAACGGCAACACTAAGAACTCATAGTGTCCATATCTGGTTCGGAAAGCCGTCTTCGATACATCCTCGAATTCTCAATTGGTGGTACCCCGACCTCAAATCTATCTTGGAGAAATGACTTGCATTTAGCAATTGATCAAATAAATCATTTATTCTTGGCAAGGGATATTTATTCTTGATAGTTACCTTGTTGAGCTGCCTGTAATCGATACACAATCTCATAGAACCATCCTTTTTCTTTACAAAGTGTACAGGTGCTCCCCATGGTGAACTACTGGGTCTAATGAATCCCTTGTCAAGCAAATCTTGCAATTGAGTCTTCAATTCTTTCAACTCAACTGGTGTCATACAATAGGGAGGAATAGAAATCGGACTCGTGCCAGGTAGCAACTCTATACCAAACTCTATCTCTCTATCCGGTGGCAAACCAGGTAATTCTTCAGGAAATACGTCTGGAAACTCATTAACTATTGGAATCTGCTCCATACTTCTCACTTCCTTACAAGTATCCCGGACATAAGCCAAATACCATTGGCACTCCTTTCTCAACAACCTTCTTGCCCCAATGGCAGATATCACATTGTATGGTACCTCCTTCCGCTCCTCTTGAAACTCAAATTCCTCACCCAAAGGTGGCTTAAAGACTAACTTCTTCCCATTATAATCTATAATGGCATAGTGTTTGGACAACAAATCCATGCCCAAGATCACATCAAACTCTAACCCTGGCAATTCAATCAAATCCACATTCAAGCTCTTGCCACCTATGCTAACCATACAGGATGGATAGGAGTTATGGACTTCAATCTGTTCCTCTAAAGGAGTAGAAACAACCAACACACTTTCAAGCAATTCACAAGACACATGCAACTTCTTAGCAAAATATGATGACACAAAAGAATGCATAGCTCCCGAATCAAACAATACTCTAGCATTCAAGGCTTGAATCGGAAGAATACTTGCAACCACTGTATTAGATGCTTGGGCTTCATGCTATGCTAGAGCAAAAACTCTCCCTCTGCCTCTACCCATAGGAGTCGATCTTGAAGCCTGAGCCTCCTGCTGACCTGATCCTCTACCAGCCTCAACAGTTCTGCCCAAAATACCTCTGCCTCCTCCTGACTGCTGACTAATGCTCCTCTCTCTACTCATCTGAACTGTAGAAGCTTGAGGTCTACCTCCAAAGGGTACTTGTGGACAATTCTTGAGAAAATGACCTTGCTGTCCACATCTGAAACAAGCTCCTGATGCATAATGACAAGGGCCACTATGAAATTTGCCGCATACAGGACATAGAGGTTTAGGAGCCCTGGGTGATACAAAGCTAGCTGATCCATGGCTCATATGAGAAGTAGGTCCAAGATTAGTTCGACTCTGCTGTAGCCTCCCTGAAGGTACTCTATACCCACTCCTAGGAGCTAGCTGATGGGCCACTACCATAGTCTTCATCTCACTGTCTGGTTTGGAAGAACTATCAGCCTTGAACTTCTTCTTTTCAACCCTCTCTGATCTGGCTTCCATTTCCCGATTCTCAATTATTCTAGCCTTGTCCATCAGCTTGGAATGGGAATCAAATTCAAGAGCAGCTAGAAGTTTAAACAATGAAGCCACTAACCCTCTGCGAAACAGTTGAATCCGTGCTGCTTCTGTAGGCACCAAGG
>CANXYC010557924.1:0-62919 GCA_948193065.1 Aleurites moluccanus | reverse complement strand
ATAACTCGTACATCTCAGAGGTGGAGACTCGAGGACAGGGGGAAGCTGTAACTTAGAAACATTGCCGGAGCTTGGGTCGTCATTGGTGCCAGCTGAAACCTGGAACCAGTACAAAATAGTTGCTGATGTGTTCTCAAATTACTCAAACCAGGTAATGAAATTAGGTATGTTGAATATAACCAGCATGACTGCACAAAGAAAAGATGGGCATTCATCTGTGTACTATCAGCATTCCAATACTGCACCATTGCATCGGCAAGACTGCAGCCATTGGTGCCTACCTGGAGTCCCCGACTCATGGAATGAACTCCTCTATGCTTTGTTATTGAAGCGCGAAGCTACAAAGGCGTATAACTTATCCTTGTATAAAGCACAGTTTTGATTAAGAAAACTCTTTATTTATAGCCAGTGCTGAAGATAGGAGTTAGGTGCTTAGAAATGAAACTTTCGCACTGATGATGCTGGGTAAGAAAAGCCATGTATGGTGAATGGTTTTTGTTGGCAGAGAAATCAAGAAAACTTACGAGGGGACTGGATTTTTGTACTGGATAAAGGCTATTGATCAAAGAAGGGCAATTCTAGTGGGTAGTAGTTGATGTGCAGAAGGGTTTTAGGAATTAAATTGGTAAAATGAAGAAAGTTAGGGTAGTTGTGATTACAATCAAGTGTTGTAATTTGTTGGAGGAAAATGTAATTATCATTATCAATTCTTTGTTTGTCAAGCAATTAATACCAATGAGAAAGACATAAATTTCAATTTGACTTGGCAGGATCATGCTTATTTTTCAACTTTTCAATATTGATTGATCTCTCTCGTCCTCCTCTTCTCCATTGATGGGCTTAAACTTATTATATTTCTTTTACTATCTGCACTTATGTTTTACCAGGAAATTTATGGGATAGAACTAAAAATCTTGCATTTTAAAGAAAAAATGTTGTGTTGTGAATTGAGATGAGATTTTAAACTCTCACTTAAAATAATTCTTACTCGGGATATATTTTTTTGTACTTATTTGATGAATATAGATATATGCCTTTTTTTTTTTTTTTATGATCTTAATTTTTGGGTTTCGGTAAGTTCTGTAGAAGAATTCATGTTATTATATATATATATGAAATGGAAAAAATAAATTTCTAAAAGGTAATTTTATTTTATTTTAAGTTGATGAGATTTTATTTAACGCACCGAAGCGTAAAATTCAAGCAAGTGTATATGCTGTTTTTTTTTTTTTTCAGCTTTTCAATTTTAAGTGGGTAAACTTTTTTTTTTATATAGTTTAGGTTTTTGATATAGTTAGTTAACTAAGTAATTATTAGATAGTTAAATAAAAATTATTTGTAAAAATTTTAAATTGGAATTTTTTTTTAAAATTAAAAATATTAAATTATTTTTTTTAAAAAATATTTAAATAAAAAATAAATATAAATATTTATATTTAATGCTCAGTAATAATAATTTTATTAAATGTAATAATCAACGAAACAATGTCACAAACTAAACCCAACAGAGCTAAGTCTGATGTCAATTGTAGGAGTATAGTGAGAGAGAGAGGGAGAGAGAGCTGGACAATGGCGGACTCGACGGTGCAACCGAGCCGGTCGAGAGACCTGGATAAGCTGCTTCTCAGACCCGGCAATCTCGTCGCCCCTACTTTCGAACCCGGCACCCGAGTAATTCTCATCTCCTTTTTCTTTTTGGCAATTTAACAAACACTTAGCGCTTAATCCTCCTCTTTTGTAATTTTAGGTTTTTGCGTTCTTATCGCCTTTTCTTTTGGTTATGTTTTGTCTGTGGGAGCAGTTGAGAGATGATATTCAAAAGTATCTTCGAATATTGGTGGTGGGAGCTGGTGGATTGGGCTGTGAGCTGCTAAAAGACTTGGCCCTATCAGGATTTAAGAATCTGGAGGTCATCGACATGGACCGCATCGAGGTTTCTAATCTCAATCACCAGTTTCTCTTCAGGTTTTGAATTCTAAACTTAACTCTTCTATTTTTGCTTGCCTTTTTCGTTCGTGCTTTCTCAAATATATATCTTTCATTCATATTCTGTTGATTGGTGTTTCGGAATTAGAGCATGATAATAGTTCACTTTTTCAGTTTGATAAATTAGTGTGTGTTTATACTGCCTTGTGGATCATATCTGTAGCGTATATAGAGGTTGTTTAATCAGTAGTATCTCTCTCATTTTGAACTTGAGAAATCTTTAGGAAACTTTGACGAAATTATGGTTCTAAACTGGTGATTGTAAATTATATCAAGCATCAAAATACAGCACTGTTATATACAGTGAATTTTGAAAACTAACAAGGTCATTTTAAGATATTGTAAAAAAATGAGTAATGAAAAAATTGTTTTTGCTGGACAAGGACAATTTTCTCCATGTTCCTTGTCAAGGTGATACGTTTGATTTGTGCTGGTTGATTTTTCATAATCTTCACAAGATAGATTTACAGTATTAAGTTGTGCGTGTTGTACTAATATTTACTTGGGATTGGATGTATTTGTATATGGCTACATGTGTGTATATACATGTATGATTCCTTTCCTTTTCATGCCTGCAAATGGTTATATACAATGTAATTAGCATTTGAATGCATTTATTTTGTTTTTTTTTTTTTTATCATTTGACGTGTATTATAGTATCCTTGGAAATTTGAAAATTCTGCTTTGGCTTGTATCTGTTGTGTTTATCAATTGCATTGGAATTTGGTTGAAAATCCCTCAGTTCTAGTGTTCTTATTGCAGGCTTGAAGATGTCGGTAAACCAAAGGCTGAAGTGGCTGCCAAGCGTGTTATGGAAAGAGTTAGTGGTGTGAATATTGTGCCACATTTTTGCCGGATTGAGGACAAAGGAATTGATTTTTTATAGAGATTTTAGTATTATTGTGCTTGGTCTTGATTCCATTGAGGCTCGGAGCTATATAAATGCTGTAGCTTGTAGTTTTCTTGGTGTGTATTTTGACCTACTATTTTTACTGTTTTCATCTTTTGGTGCTAACTTAAAAGTGCATTTTTCCTTTTTATAGTATCATTTTATAAAGCACTTGTATATCTGCCTTTTCTTTTGCATGTCTATCCTGCTAATGCATCCACTGTTGCTGTATTGCCCTCCTATATTTTGAAAACAACTTAGAATTGTTAATTATGTTAATCATGAATGGGAGCAGAAGAAACACCTATACATGCCCCTCTCAAAGTGGCTTCCTTTACTCTTTTTGAGCTTATGTTTTGTGTGTTGTTGTATTTGGATATAGAGTATGATTCTGATGATAATCCTCGGGAAGAAACGATGAAACCAACGGTAGATGGTGGGATGGAAGGTTTCAAGGGCCATGCTAGAGTTATTATGCCAGGAGTCACACCCTGTTTTGAGTGTACCATCTGGC
Source organism: Aleurites moluccanus (assembly GCA_948193065.1). NCBI lineage: Eukaryota > Viridiplantae > Streptophyta > Magnoliopsida > Malpighiales > Euphorbiaceae > Aleurites > Aleurites moluccanus. The sequence continues at coordinate 59,530 of CANXYC010557924.1, read as the reverse complement.
TCCCCCCCCCCCCCCCAAGTCAAGTTTCCACTGTGCACTCTTGCAGAAACGCCTAGAACTCCTGCACATTGAATTGAATATGCTCACTTAATTAAATGGGATGAGGTAATGCATTGATCACTAAAGTGATGATTTCCAGTTTATTGCTCTATCTTTTAATCACTATATCTGTAGGTTCATAGTGGCAAAGCATTTGATCCAGATGACCCAGATCATATGAAATGGGTTTATGCTGAGGTGAAATACTTAACTTGCTAGCTAATTTTCTTAATATTGATGTCACTTGGTCCATTCAACTTATGTCCTATATGTATCCTGTAGCTCTCAAGAGAGCTGAGCTTTTCGGTATTCAATGAGTTACATATTCTCTTACAGGAACATTTAGATTTTGGGAAGTTAATTTTCCAAATCTACATTATCTAGTTTGATCCTTGGAACATTCGCTCTTTACCAATCAGCACGTAACCAGAGTCTTTTCTTTTATTTTGTGTGTGTGTGTGTGCATGCGTGTGTGTGTGTGTGAGAGAGAGAGAGAGAGAGAGAGAGGGAGGAAACTTCTCCCTTTTTGGCTTCACCCAGTTGTTTCTATGCTTGAGAGAGAGAGAGAGAGAGAGGAAAACTTCTTCCTTTTTCGCTTCACCTAGTTGTTTCTAAGCCCCTCTTTTTTGCCCTTTTCCTTCCCTGTGCTGTAACTAATGGATTTTATTTTCTTTTTTTTTAAAGGATGTTGTGAAAAATATCATACCCGCTATTGCTTCCACCAATGCAATTATATCAGCTGCATGCGCATTAGAAACCTTGAAGATTGTATCAGGTTGCAGCATAACTCTGTCCAACTACCTAACGTGAGTTCAATTTCCCTTTCTAATATTTTCTTGGTATTGGACTTAGTCATATCCTCATATAGTGATGCGAGTATATAGTATAGGATTCTAATGAATGAATGATTGAAGCAACATTGCTATATCTGTACTTGATTTCTTTTCATACTTCACTTGGCTGTACTGAAAAATAAGAAGATTCTAGGACCTTGCTGATAGAAATTTTTATATCTATTTTTCAAATAAAAGAATACTAGTTACATATTACTCTTCTATAATTATGATTGTGAATACTCCCTTGACTTCTCATTCTTATTTAGTAATTGTCCTGTTCAACTTGTTTAAAAAGACCTGGCACTTACCTATGAATAAGTGTCCAAACCAGCTAGCTGATTTACAGGTAAGCCAGCTTTTATCAAGCTGGTTTGACAACTTTTTGGGCGGTTAACTGAAACAGATACGTGTGTAACCTGGTTGAACCACGTGTATTTGGTTTTTGGAATACTTATGAGTTGATAATTTTTTTATCCCAGCACCTAGAGGTTGGGTTTGGAATTTTTTTGGCCATGCTGCTTCTTTAAGCATTGTTATTACTGGCAGTGGCAGTCTTATTTCCTTCTTGTCGTTGTACTGTCTTCCATTCATTTGAAAGGAATATCCAATGCTAGTCTTTATTGCAGATATAGCTTTTGCTTCTCAAAATATGCTTATTTCGTGTGTGCTGTTTACATTGCCATTTGATGATCTTAACAATTTAATGTTTCCTTAATTCATTTTCTTTTCAACATTTTAATATTTCAACTGTTCATTCTGTTGAATTTTTGTTGTTTGTCTAAATGCTTTCGGCATAACAGCATGGCTTTGATTTTAGATTTTGCAGTCTATCCTTTTACCAGTTATGTATCGGCGATCGCCTACAATCATGAAATAAATTTATAGTAGATGTGGTCTGTTATGATATCTGCATGTAACATCTTTAATTTCGTTACTTTAATGATCAATGAAGGATAACTGGAATGGTGACTTTTAGATGTTCCTTGGAGTTCATTATTTCTATTTGAAACAGTGCAACTTTTTTGAAAATAAACTCATTGTGAATTATGCGTAATTATACCATTAAATCAGGCAACAAAGATATTAGTGAATCAGGTGGCGGTGGATTAATTTTGAAAGCTAAGGTCTGAAAAATGGCTTCTTGATTAGTTAATAATTGATTGCTTGACTTATCAACTTATGCAACTTTTATCTGTTTTTTTTGGTAAAAAGGTGTTTGGCAAATCGTACTAAATATTTTGAATCTTTTGTAGGTATAATGGCGTAGAAGGTCTCCACATTAAAGTGACTGAATTTGTGAAGGAAAAGGATTGTCTTGTTTGTGGTCCAGGTGTTCTTTTGGAGCTAGACACTTAAGTTAATTTACAAAAGGTTATTTTCTGCTTCTTTTGGCCATTGTTCTGTTAGTTGAGTAATAAACTAATAAGGATCAATTGGAGATGATTATATTGCCTTTCATTTTTAGTTGGTTACTTGTTTGCCCATGACGACTTGTGATGCCTCTTACTCTGGTGTAATCTGGAATTATTGACCCAACAAGATATAAGCCTCTTTGTTTTGGCCTTGCTTGTGCCGTTTTCCCTTGGTTTGAAATACCAATAACCCAGTAAAAAAATCATTATTCATTTAAAAGTGATACTTCATAAGTAGGAAATAATAATCTTATTTACTTATTTTCCTTTTCCCTAAATTTCTTTTGTCCTTAGATTTTTTTTAACATTTCTTCATGCATGGTGTCAAAGCTGAACATTCTTGTCAATTGTTGATTTCAGTCTTAATTTAACTAGAGCAGTTCTTTACTTCTGGTTTCTCCTTTTTATCTAAAAGATTCTGTTTTGTGCTTGATCTGATATTTTCCCCCTTTGCTGTACCTTTATCAGTTTCTGATTGTGTATTCTTCGTAATGTGCAATTTATAATGATTGCTTTTCTCGTCTGTAAACAGTTCATACATATGCTAGAGGAGCATCCTAAGCTGTACTTATCAAAAGCAAGCATCACACACCAAGGGAAGAATTTGTACATGAAGGCACCTCCAGTTCTAGAAGAGATGACTCGATTGAATCTAAGTTTACCACTATTTGAACTTATGGGTAAAGTTCCCAAGGACATTGTGCATGTGACTGGTATGTCCAGCCAGAACGGCAGTAAAACTTATTGTCTGAGAAAATTACGAGTTGTTTTCAAGGGTGTTGCGGATATGGACATGGCTGGTGGGGCATAATTTTGTCAGCAGCTGTTGGGTTTTACTCGCAGAACTTCTCTACTCCAGAGGGATGCTTTATTTAAAAAGTTTATTGAAGGCAGAAGTTATTAGTGAGCAGCTCAAAATCCGTTTTTATGTGTAGCGATTCTGAAGATACGACTCTTCAAAGAAAAAGAAGTTGTAGATGTGAAATGATTACCGAGACAACAATGTTCTGAACAAAGACTTAAAATTTTGTTATTTTTGCAAAGGGATTAGATTTATGTACAGTTAGACTATGTATAGCATCTCCATGGGCTGTTGCAAATCCTACTTGGCAATCATTGTTCATTTGCTTTTTTTCTTTTCCTTTTTTTTTTATTCTTTTAAATGCTTGTCGGTACGGATTTGACATTATTAAATGATCACATTGACCATTTAGGAGAAAGTTAGGGGAAGTGTTCGTCGGTGAAGACGGATGACAACATTTGTTTATGGCCTGTGGGAAAATGGCTTGCTTCTGGCTAGTTTCCTAGTCACTAGTAGTCCACTTTATAGTAGATATATACAAGTGGCGGTCCAATATTTTATAGCTTCAAATTGGTTTTGGCATATACTAAATGATGTTAATTGGAAAGCAAGCAGTAAACATTGACCAGACTTGTAGGTTAGTGAAATCAATGTTCATGTTTGTAGGAAACCAGCAGTCCACTGTTAAAGAGATTTAGGATAATTCATTAATTAACTTAAGAAATAAATATTCTTGTTGCAGTTGCTACCTGCTAACAAATTTATATTCCACTCCAAGAATATAGGAAACTTGCTTACATTTAGATAATAATAAAAATAATGTGGATTCAATTAATGCAACAATTAAGATAAAAATGTAAAAGCAGTATCATGTGGAGGGGATCATCAGGATCCTCTGGTCTCATCCATAATTCTATTCATATATAAAGGCGGGTCCCTTGGCTACACAAGAAACCGTGTGGACCAACACACTTCCATAATTCAGCCACTTAGGTCTCCAAGATCAAGTGATCAACACTACTAAAAACTTCATGCAGCTGTATATCAAGTTATCTATACAACCAGTTCTTAAAGTGAAAGTATATTTTCATTTTTCACTGTCAGAAAAAGAATATAATCCAAGCCTATGTATGTATGTCCTTTAACTACCGGGCATCATGAATAACTATAGTTAATGTACATGCCCTTTCAGAATCATGTAGAGCTGGACCGGAAGGTCTCAGTTCTATTATGACTATTGGCCCCCCGCTACAAAGTCTGCAAAGAATTAATAAAGATGGCAAACTTGTTTGACTGACTAGATGATTAACCATGATTAGTTTCTTTACAGTATACGTAACTTTCTTTTAGCATTGGCTTGGAGTTTGAACATAGGTGAGAATAAAATTTTAGTGCCTACTTTTGATGTGGTTTCATCTTATCATTAGATTAAGACAATATTTTTTCTTGTGTACATATCAGACAATATATTTGGGTAAGGAATTTGATTAAAAAACTATACATACATGTATGCTACTTGTGGATTGACTATGAAAATTTGAACCATACCTTCTCCCTGTAGGCTTTAACAGAGGTATGTGCAAGTATAAGTATATGTGTGGGGGAGGGAGAGACACAACTTTGTATCCATTTACAACCAAGTATATTGTGTTAAAGATTAAGTCTATCTTGAATTAGATTTCTGGATGTGGGCTGTTGCTTGCTGTTCCTCATTTTTTCCCCAACTGGATAATATCATAAACATACTTCATGATTCTTGTGGGGCTTTGGCCAGATTGGCCAACTGCCACTAAGACCCCACCACCCCACATGCACATACCTCATTTTGCTTTTTTACTTGCCCATCTCTCTCTCTCTTTCCTTGCCTTCTCTATTTATATATATATAAAGCCCATATATCCCCACTTCAATGGAAAAAAGGTAAAAGGTGAATTATCAAATATATATTTATACCTATATAAAGATCAACAGCTTGTTAAAATCTTTGTGCTTAATTAACACACTTTAAGTAGCCTAGCTAGCTAGCACAAAGAAAGAAAGACTGTCTTTTCTACTTTCAGTTGCTATGGAAGTAGCTATGGAGTTTGAAGATGATTTGTTCTTTGCAGACCTAAGCAAGCAAATATCTCTTCTAATCATGGATGATGATGAAGACCCAGTTGCAAATTATTCTTCAGTTTCTTTTCAGGTAATTAGTTTTTCAATTTTTCAGAAAACGGGAGGACTGTAACAAGGATTTGAACTGCTGAACTCCTCCCATGGAGTCTAGCATGCCCTCGACCACTGAACTAGTATGTACTTCAATTCTTGCAGGAATTCTCAAGAGGGAATTATCCAACAGCACCATCACCATTCATATATGAGCAAAGAAGAGAAAGCAAAGGAACAGGAGTTTTCATTCCAAGGTCATCACAGCCAAGAAGGAAACACAGGCAAGGAAGGCAATCTTCATTCAACTCAAAATCTCATAGGCAGGAAGATAATAGTACAAGAACGGTTTCTCAAGTTTCTTACAGCAATTCTTTATACCCCAAGAATGGCTAATAAATTAAATTAATAAGGCCATATATATAATTTCAATAAGTTATGCTAATCATGCGTATTGCACACTAGGTTTTGAGGCAAGACTATGGAGTTAATTAATAATATATGATGCATATGTTGAACATGTACAGGGAAAAAGCTGTTTAATCAATTAATTGCTCTGCTCTTAATAGGTTATACTGTGTTAGTGAGGTTCACCAAAAAGGATAGTACCTCTTCAATATTGGAATTGTACGGTTGTTATAAAGTATTGTATGATAAGGTTGTGTTTCTAAGCCAATTAATGTGATTGATTATTTCATTTAAAATGCTTTTTTTTTTCTCATGTAAATCAATTAACATACTTGGCCAAAAAATCAATTTTATTTCTAACTTTGTTAACTTTCTATACATACTTTAAAGAAAAGAAAATAATTTATTTTCCAAATTTATTATAATAGAAGTGTATACACTTAAACCTGCTTAAATCTAAATGAAATTTGTATTATATGCATTTTTGAGATTTACTCAGTAAACCTTCTATTATATTAACGGTACTAATTAATTATGTGCCCAAAAACTTATCATTGGATAGTCATAAATTAATTGAATTGACATTTAATTATAATTTTAATTGAATATACAAAGTAAAAATATATATATATATATCTGACAAATTAATTCTCTTCAAGTAATTGGAAGAGGAAGAATTTAAAAAAATAAAAAAATTGCATAAAAATAGAAATAACCGTTAGAAACAATCCAATCTCGAAAAGCCACCAAAGATATCAAAACATACTCTTGTTATTGTTATTTTATTTTATTGAGGCCACATTAACGGGTAGAATTAGCTTCTAAATCATGACATGTTAAATCAAAGCTTTTCTCCTCTTCAATCATTATTTTAATGTTCCTCAACCAATGAATTGATTAGGGTAGGAGTTGGTCACAATTAGCTATTGAAGTGAAGTGACAATTTAATTCTCCTTTAGTTTCTGCAATCAGCAATTGGAATGAGAAAAACTTTTTTCCCATTGGAATTATAGACAAGAAACATTATATTTTCTTTTTATTCCTATAAAATATCAAGAAAATTAGTGGGTTAATTATAGTTAAATATCAGACATAAATAACACATTTAAAATATATTCAACACAATTTCTTGTAACATATGTATAGTTTAGATTTAACTTTTTTCGTGTCTGCTTCGAGTCTTTTTCTGTTGTCTCGTGTTTTCACATTCTGTTTAGGCCATTTTTCTTTTTCATTTCAAATCCCAATTTAGTTTTAGCTTTCATTTTCCCAAACTAACAACTTTCATATCATGCATGATCTCCTGCTTAATTTCTTGATAGCCACTCCCTAGTCGTCACCCTGTAGATCCCAATAAAATAAATAAATAGTTTGATTAGATGGGCATCTAACTGTATTGTCCACAAATGAGCATTTGTTTGAATTTTTAAAATTACTAAAAATTGATTGAGGGGGTCCATAGATGTGACCAGAGAATAAGAAAGTGAAAAGATTAAAGATGGTTATGGAATCTTTGCTTTGATTTGTATTAAATATATAAAGATAAAAGTATAGCAGTGGTTTGAAATATAGTACTTGCCAACTAGCTTACTCAATTTATATAAATAGTTGAAACATTCGGTGAATTATTAAATGGAAAATAATGGATGGATATTTTGGGATTCCACTTCCACACATTTGTTCTGATTATCTCCCACTTGGAAAAGAGATTGCTTAAAAAAGAGAAGATCTATTTATGGGCACATGTGCACCAGCTCAGCTTGAAAATTAAACGAAAGTGATCCAATAGTATTATTATTATTAGTTGCTGCTGCGTTTTCAAATTCTTCAATACATTTCATAAGATCTTCTATCTGACACGACTGCTAGCTGTGCCTTCATTTCACCTATGTCTAATCACATTATGAGGAATATATGAAATTATTTACACTGATTTTTCTTCTGAATTTCCTTTTCTTTTCTTTTTTCAGTGAGTGGTATCCGTACAATAATTTTCTTGGATTCTTGCTAATTTGATTACTTCATCAACTGTGAAACAATAAAATAGATACTGAAATTAATGGATGAGCAAATTTGAAGTGAAAGCTGAGCTGTTAGGGCGGTGGGGCGGTTGTCGCGGCCTGGTCCGACAGTCAGAGTTGAGTGGGTTGTGTATTCAGCCCTTTTAACTATGGCCTATATTGGTGGTTATTGAGTCTAATCTTGAAAAACCTGCTGGTGGATTTTGAGCAAGATATTAAATTCAAGAACATAATGAGTTAATGACTCCCAAATTTTCAAACTCATGTCATGTGCCCCAATTTCATGCTTATCTTCACACACAAATATCATTGCAGCAAAAAACTGTTTCAGTGGGTTCATTTATTTCCCCTAAAAAAAAAAATAGAAAGGTGGGTTCATTTATTTAATAAATTAATTTGTGATTACCATTTATAAATATAAAACAATCACACTTACATTGCTAATAACAAATACTATAATATATGTATTTATGAACTCACAATACATAGTACTTCTCAATCATAGTCAATATATGTAACAAATTTCATTTAAAAAAATTTATAACAAATTAACGAATAATATATTAATTAATTTATAAGATTATTTTTGGGTAAATGAAATTTTAAAACTTAATTTAACAATAATGACATTCCTTTGTAAACTGTGTGGTTGAGTTTTCAACTTCAAATATAATCAAATTAAAAATAAAAAACTTTCATGAGCTTATCAATTCTTCTTCTTCTCCTATCATATTATATCATTGACAACTCCAAAACATCCAAAACATTATTAAGTCCATTGCCTACTACTTCTTTGCAGTTTTTTTTTCCCCTGAATTTTATTTTGAAGAAATTAACAGCACAAGACAAGACAAAACGACCACAGATTGAAAGTTGAAACAACAGCTAGCTGTCGTTTGAAAATGGAATTATCGTCCAGCAGTTTCAACTGTCGTTTTGGTTTGGAACGCGACTCTTTTTATGTGGTTATTTTGACTTCTGGTGGAATCGGCCATTTTATCTCCATCGTGAAGACCTTCTGTTAGGTGCACCCCAATCTCAGGGGCTGACATGGCAAGATCAAATCCAATGCAGTGGTCCCCATGACCGGAGTGAAGCAAACGCTCATCAGACACATCACCACCGTCTGTTTTCGCTACCTTTCGAAGCCCCATCAATGCCTGATACAAACCTTGCCTACCTCTGGCTTCTCCTTGTCCTCATCTTGCCACTCTCTCTACTTGCTCTTCTAGTCCTAATCGTCAGGCCGCGTCCCGTCAAGATCCCAATCAAAAACCGCCATGTGTTCATCACCGGTGGGTCCAGTGGTATCGGGTTGGCCGCATCGGAAGGGGCCAGAGTCTCCATCCTGGCTCGTTCTCTAGACAAACTCGAGGAAGCGAAGAATTCGATCCGGTTATCCACTGGCGTCGGCGTGGCAATTTGTGCCGCAGATATAAGGGATTTCGATTCGGTGCAAATAGTAGTAGATGAGGCGGGCCCAATCGATGTGTTGGTGGTGAATCAAGGGGTGTTTGTACCTGAGGAGCTGGAGACGCAGGGATTGGATGAGGTCAGGTTCATGATAGACGTTAATTTGATTGGGAGTTTTAATATGATCAAAGCTGCATTGCCTGGAATGAAGATTAGGAATGGACGTGGGCCTGCTTCAATTGCTCTCATGTCATCCCAGGCCGGTCACGTATGCAAATGTTTAATGCAATTGGTATTGAAATTTATGGCAATCAAGTAGTTTATTTGCAAATTATGTGGTTATTTTCCATGATATGGTATATTTCTTCAGATAAATTGCAATGAGTATTTGCAGATTTAGTAGGCGTTTACTGTTCAGGGAATAAATGACTAATTTTCTGTTATTTGTTGGGGATTCAACAAAGCAATCAAGTCTTATTATTGATGATTATATGTCATAATGGTTAGCTGGGAATTTATGGCTACACTGCTTATTCAGCTAGTAAATTTGGTCTTCGGGGTTTAGCAGAAGCATTACAACAGGAGGTCATCGCAGATAACATCCATGTGTCCCTTATATTCCCTCCGGACACTGAGACTCCTGGCCTTGTTGAAGGTATGAAATCTTTGCGCAGTTGCACTATGAGTCTGAATTTATATAAGATTGCCAGCTTTTCTTAAGATTAAGATATACCGTGCCATGGGTTGGACACAATCTAAGATATTATCCTAGAGGCTAGGATAAAGATTGTCATTGACGTCATTAATTTGAATTTATTATGGCCTTCCTATGGTGATTTGTGGGTTTTCACTTGGATGTGCACGTTGGTAAATGTGGATAATTATCGATAAGAAGTTTATCATATTGATACTTGTTCCCTCCTTGATGCTGGTGGCTCTGTCTCAAAATACTGTTAAGTTAGTTAACTAAACATGTTTTTCATATGCAAGTTTCAATGAATGGTTATGCTTGCTTCTGTGCATGCCAAATATACATTTGTTTCATATTTTGTAGGACCCTCTTCTGTTGTGAGCCAAGTGGTTCTTTTAACTTTTAACTAAAAGATGCCTACTAATTGCAGAAAATAAAAGAAGGCCGTAGCTTACAAGTATCATTGCAGCCTCCTCCGGTGCAATGAAAGCGGATGAAATTGCCAAAAAAGCTTTAGATGGCATCAAATCTGCTAGTTTTGTTGTCCCTTGCAACTTTGAGGGAACCTTATTGTCCATAGCAACAGCTGGTTTATCCCCTCAGAGATAATTTTTAATGGCATTTTTTGAGGTAGTTGTGGCCAGTATAGTGCGTTTTGTAGCCCTTTGTTTCCAGTGGAATTGGTATGGAAGTATAGAAAAGTGGCATGCACAAAAGTAGTAGCAAGCATTCAATATTCTCCTAGCTTGTTTAACTTTTCTTTTGTGCGTGATAAGTGATATCTTCGTCTTTCATGTATGGCAAATCCGTGGTGAAAGGCTGCCTAAGTCCTAAGTTCACTTGAAGCAGGACTAGAAAGTACAAATGAAAATATTAGCAATACTAATACTTAAATGATTATGAGACATTGATCTGATCTGCTGTATTTTGTCTCCCTTTCATATTCATAGAATCTTTAGTTCAAAAATTCTGGATAAACATCACTATTTAGGTTGTATTAAATTTTGTAAAAATTCATAATATGGTTGCTTTTGAGTTTTGCTTATTCGAATACTTCAGATTCTCTGTTCTTTTTCCAACACGATTGCTAATTTCCTTGCATTCCTTGATGAGCATTTTAGGAGAGATCAGATGCAGCATTAATAACTTGACTCTCCATTTCACTGGCAGGTAGTAATATACTGCCCTATTCCTGATGCTAGTTGCATTGCAAGTCTCAAGGCTTTTTACCTTTGATCTGTACAATCTAATCTTCAGCATTATTATAGGATAGGGCATTTATAATTCAACAGATAATAGTAATTGGAGAACCTTTTTTCTTCCAGAACATTTTTGTTTAAGTACTCCGTCTGATTATTGAATTTGCTGCATAATCACATTTGTGGTTCTTTTGATACAAATTTCACAGTATGAAATTTCCTTTGATTCTTATCCTGGAATCTAGAAGTTCCTGGTGCGTGATGGGAAAACTTCTTTCTATGATGGAAGAGAGGTCACATATGGCGAGGATTCTAAATTTCTTTGGGGTTGCTGGAACATAGTTTTGGGCTACACAAAATTTTTGCCCTCAGGGTTTCAAGATTGAATTGCTTTCCATACCGCCTTTGCTTTTACACCATTGGTATGCAAAGCCATTTCAGATTGACAGTTCGAATGGTGTGTTTTTACCATTTCATGAGAATTACCGAGAAGGAAATTAAGGAGACTTTTTGCCTGCTTCTTTGTGGAATTGCTCATGTTGAATGTTGATCAAACTAGCTACGGTTGAGATTTTTTGAATTTTGGCCTGTTGTAGCGGCATTTAAAAATTAAATTAATGAAAGCCTTAATTTTACTTTACCTATGTCAATTATCATTCCTGCGAGTGGATGTTGCTGAGACCTGTACCTAAACCATAAATTTGAACTACCTTATTTATAATGGAAAAGTTTGCTTGATCAAGTCATCTAAAATCTGCTATTTGCTTTATGCCTAGGCTACTAGTACAATTTGACAAAGGTAAATCTAAGGGATTGCCCCTTGTTTAAAAATAAACAAATAAATTTCTTATGGAGCCTACAACCTCGTTGATGGCTGTTCATATATTATCAAGATACTGCTTATATGGATCAAGGAGAGGGTGTGTTTTGTTTGATTACAATGACTAATATTCACGATTGATGGGTAATATTTAAAATTTTATTACTATTAAACGATTCATGAATTTCATTACATATAAACTTATCATGATCAACACCACAACTTAATTTGTTTTGTTGAGGAAAAATTATTTTAAGCCAGCATTTTTCAATCTCTACTTTGCGTTAAACAACGTTGTTGGATGAGAGTCGTTAGTTATTGCCGTTTTCAATAACGTGAGCAGCAAAACGAGCTGTCGTTCGAAGAATTACATTCCTATTATTGGGGACATGATTGCTGAATTTCTTCTACAACACTCCATAATCACATTCACATTTGTGGCTTTTATCTAACTGTAAGAACCTTTACAAATATTATGATCTGAAGTTTCCTATGATTTATTTCTTTATTCTAGGAACCTCACCTGCAGATTAGATGTTCTTGGGGATTGACGAACTAATGTTTTTGTTTTGGAGCTACGACAAATTTGACTCCTCCAATACCAAAAGTCACTTTCATTTCATTTTCCCCTCTATTTCATGTGGGAAATGATGTTAAAATTTGTCTTCAGAGTTGCATCCACATGTGTTGACTTTCGGCATCTAATTGATTAGGTGATAGTATACCATCAAAATAAAAGACTTATACAGCAATGCAAGTGGCAGGTCATAGCACTGAACCTCCAGGACTTTTGACTCAAAACACATAGCACAGAACGTGAATTGATATCTAATGAAACACAATAGTACTAGCAGGCGCAGCATAGAGTGGTGAGAAACAGTAATACTACTTGTTAATCTCACATTTTCTTTTTAAGAAACTTATGTGAAATGATCTTTATAATTTATTGCCATTGCAAATGAAATTGGTGGAGCCCAGGTTTATTATTTGATGAAGGGCATAATAATCACTCACAATCTTAAAGCATTAAAATATTGTAGGAGCAGTGGCAATTGATTTTACTAAGGGATCGAAAATATTGTTCAAGCATTAATTTTCGTGGTAATCTATTCACAGGCATCTTATTTGCCTTGGGATTCGATTCATTATAAAAATAAAAAAATAAAAAAAATAGTGGCAATTGATTTGGTTGATCGTTGAAAGCAAACCCAAATTTTGCTACTGAAATTGAATTTGGTGGCTTTTTGTTCCATTAAAGTTTTATCTGTTCATTCCAAGAACAAGTTTCCGATTACCGATTAAAGCTTTACTTGTTCTAATTAAAGCTTTGACGTCAATTTGCGTGGGTTCGCAGTCGATTGGCACCGGGAGCGGAGTTATCTATTTGTTGACGTCAATTTCCGTCGATTTCCGATTTCCGAGTTATCCACCGAGACTTTTTTTTTTTTAATTTTTTTTTATTCTTTTGAGTATAATATTGTATTTTCTTTTTCTTTTTGCAGAACTTCAAGAGGGAGGCTCCACAATCTGTTGTTGGAAGAGTTGTTCCTGATTCAGCTTCGCTAAATGCCACTGAGATGATTTTTGTATGTTGTTGTCCTAGGAATTTTCGCAAGTTGTCCTTTGGTTAGTACTAGAACTGGGAATCGATTTGATTTCAATCATATTTTGTAGGCTGCTTATCACTTGCTTGCTTTTATCTCCTTGCAGTTGAAGAGGACACAGAACATCTTGGTCAGCTTAAGAAGTTCTCATTTCAGGAATTACAAGCAGCAACAGATAATTTTAGCAGTGAAAACATTCTAGGTAGTGGTGGATATGGACCATTTGGTAAAGTTTACAAAGGAATTCTGGAAGATGGTTCTCTGGTGGCTATAAAAAGACTGAAAAGTGAGCATACTCCTGGTGGGGAGGTTCAGTTCCAGAAAGTAATGGCGATGATCAGCATGGCTGTGCATCACAATCTCCTTAAGCTACAAGGGATTTGTTTGACACGAACTGAACGGCTTCTTGTTTACCCCTACATGGTTAATGGGAGTGTTGCATCGCACTTAAGAGGTAAGACTTGCTATCATTTTTAGACTTCTAATTTGATTATTTTCTGAAATTATGAGAATTTTTTTCCATATCGTTCATAAAAACTATGTCTGTCTTTAGTTAAGAATTATTCAGATGTTAGTTCAGTTTACTAATGCATTATCGCAGATCGGCCTTCATCACAACCTCCACTTGATTGGCCAATCAGAAAGCGAATTGCTTTGGGATCTGCAAGGAGTCTTTCTTATTTGAATGAACACTGTAAACCAAAGATTATTCATTGTGATGTGAAAGCTGCAAGCATTTTATTGGATGAAGATTTTGAGGCTTTTATTGGGGACTTTGCATTAGCTAAACTGATTGACTACAAGGATACGCATATCACCACTGCTGTCCGGGGCACAATTGGGCATATAGCTCCAGAATACCTCTCTAATGGAAGATGCTCAGAAAAAATTGATGTTTTTGGTTATGGAATTATGCTTCTGGAGCTAATTACTGGAGAGAAGGCCTTTGACCTTTCTCGACTGTCAAATGATAGTGGTGTTATGCTGCTCGATTGGGTATGTATACTGTACTACCTTTTACACCATGTAATGCCATTTGATTTTATAAAAAAGAAAAACCACACTTACCCAATATTTCCTTTTTCTATTTGTCTTTTCTTTTGCATTGCTTTGAATGTGGGTTTGATCATTTAATGACTTTTAGTCAGAGGATGTATCCTCTTCCTGAATGATCAAAGTGCATTTTGAGATTGTAGACTTTTATTTGGCAATGAATATTGTCGCTGAGTCTAGCTAGTATAATAGGACACAGTGATCAGGACTCGGGAGTTCTTCTGAGAAGGGGGTGGGAATAGGGTTCAGCCATCTGTTCAAGTCCTAAGGTCATCCTTGTTATGCTCCTGAAGAAAGTAGAAACAATTGTTCTTCTCCTTCCCTTCTGCTTACCTCATGGTGGAGAATCTAATGTGTCTAATCACATAAACATGAAATAAGAATATGATCATAACTATGAAAAACTTTTTTCTGCTCCAATATTCCTCGTTTAAAAAACCAGTCGCTTTGTATTGTTTGATATTATCACAGGTAAAACAATCTGTGAAGGAGAATAAGTTGGAGATGTTGGTGGATCCTGATCTCCAGAATAATTATGTAGAAGCTGAGATGGAGCAGCTGATCCAGATTGCACTACTATGCACACAAGACATACCAGAATACCGACCTAAGATGTCAGAAGTGGTTAGAATGGTTGAAAGTGTTGGGTTGGCACAGAGGTGGGATGAATGGCAAAAGATGGAAATATCTGGGCAGGAGTTGGGAGCAATCCTTAATCCTAATTCTTCTAGGATTTTGGACTCTACCCAGAATTTAAATGCAGTTGAGTTATCTGGTCCAAGATGACCCTCATTCTTCAATTTTTCTAGTCATTCTGCATTTCAGGAACTGGCTAGTTTATTCTTCACACATATATATATATATAATATTATTGTACCAAGATTGATCTATTCTCAATAACAAAATTATTCAGAGCTCATGCTTATTTCACAGGCCTGTCAATTTTAGACATTGAATTGATTGCAAGATATTATCCAATTATTAGATATTTTTAATAAATCATTTTAAAGTAGTAATTTTACTCAACAAAACCTAACTCAGCGCTTTACCAAGTCGTTTGCTTTAAAGGTTTAAGTTCGACATACTAAACGTGCGGTCGTTCAATGACCCTATTAACGCAATTCATAAAGCCTCCAAGCTCCAGCCTTTTACCAGGTCTTTGCTTCAACGTTCGTTGTGTCCGTTGAGCAGACTGCACGGCCTGTCATTTAAACACGGGATGATTCCACCAATCGGCTTCACAGAGTTGATCATTCCTCTTCTCCGACTCTCGCTACCATGAGTAATCCAACTTATTATTGTCGGGTCTATAATACTCGGGTACAGTACCGATTGTGGTGGTGGAAACCAATTATTAGAGGCATGCTTTCAAGGAGCTTCCGCTGCTGGAGAGGCTTTGAATTGCTGAATAAAGACTCGCACTTCCGGTGACTCCTGGCTGTCATATACATAAAAAAAAAAAAAAAAGGGTTTTGACGAGTTCTTGATTGTGATTACACATAGCTAGCTCCAATTTGTTTGGTTCTTGTTTCTTTCCAAAACTAACGTCTCTTCTCTGGTTACCGGACCTTTGACCAAGAGAAATTTAAAATGTCTCTTAAATTTGATAAATAATAATCAACATCATCATTTATTGTGAATTCATAAGTTGTTGATAGACATTGGATAGATAATAATCCCAATTCGTGAGCTTGTGATTAATATATTGTTTAATTGGGATTTTTGTATTGGTTTGCTCGAGTTTCTTCAACATTTTTTTTACAAATGTATTTTTTAAATTGCTGACTTTGGCTTCTTTGTCCTGGGTAGCCTATTGAACCAGAAATTCAAGGTGTTTGATGGGTCACGTATTTTTAGGTTTTATTACTTTACTTTCACGTCATATTGACATTTTGTGTTTTAGAAAAAAGAAGGAAAAATAACCTTTTTTCAGAAATTTAGAGAGAAAAAAAAAACTTTCTCTGTGGTACGGCACATATTTTGACTATGGCTGCTATTAATTGGGTGAGAAAGCAGCACCCATAAAGAAGAAAATAAAACATTATCTATTGTGAATGCAACTAATAAAATTCTTTTAGGGAGAAAGAGAAAGGATGTTTCCTTGTATTAGATGTTTAAAAAATCCTTTGGGTCAAAGTCTAATTCTACTTTATAATCCCATCATTCACGTTTCAAGTTTTCGTGCTTCATGGTTTCTTATAGTCTTTAGAAACAATAAATAAATAGCTGGAGTCCAGGACCATAGATTTTGATTCGACTGTGAATATAAATTCAATTTGCAATTGGAAAAAAGGATTTCTCAAGTGAGACAGAACTGGTGGATGTCATAAAGGGCTGTGGTAATGCTAATACCATTATGCAATGTTATTCTTGATAGCTTTATAGGTTTCTAATTGTTTCTGTCTTTGGGAGTCCTGAATAATCTTTACTGGTTATTGCCATAATGGTAGAGATTTGTGGAACATATTTAGATATTCAGGAGAAGGAATATAATAAGCATATGCTAGTGATTCTGGTTTTTACTCTCTATCTATTTTGTTTAACTGTTACTATTTTTGCCACAGAACAATTGCTGGAGGAGTTGTTTCTAGTGTATCTGTTCTATTTTGCAGCCTCTGCAATGGCTTTTTCATGTTGGTGGTGTAAAGAAGCTCGAATACTATCTTTTGGTTAGTCTTTTAATTGAAATTGACACAGAATTCAAACATACATGATGGTTGATTATCACTAATTTTATTTCCTTGCAGCGGAAGATGTTCGAAAAGTTCATCCGGATCCAGATCAGGGTCCTGATGTGAGCCAACTAAGAAGGTTTTCACTGGAAGAATTGCAACTTGCGACAAATTATTTCAGCAATGAAAACATTCTTGGTAGAGGTGGATTTGGTAAGGTTTACAAGGGCCGTTTGGAAGATGGTTCCCTGGTTGCTGTAAAAAAATTGGAAAATGAGCCTACACCTCGCGGAGAACATCAGTTTCAAACAACAACTGAGATTATCAACATAGTTGTACATCGGAATGTCCTTAGGTTATGTGGCTATTGTATGACACCTTCTGAACGGCTACTTGTTTACCCCTACATGGCTAATGGAAGTGTTGCCTCTCACTTAAGAGGTAAATCTAGCTAGCATTTCTAACATTTACAGTCATTTTCTTGCTGCACTTGTGCAAGCTGGTATTCTTTTCACCCATTTTTAATGAATCTGCTGATGCCTTCTGTTGATATTTATTGTTTGTTATTAACATGGAAATCTAATTATGCACTCCATCTTAATCATTTACCATTATTTTATTGATGCATCATTGCAGAACGACCTCCATCACAACCTGCACTTGATTGGCCAACCAGAAAGCGAATTGCTTTCGGGTCTGCAAGGGGTCTTTCTTATTTGCATGATCACTGTAATCCAAAGATTATTCACCGTGATGTTAAAGCTGCAAATATTTTGTTGGATGAAGAGTTTGAAGCTGTAGTTGGGGACTTTGGGCTAGCTAAACTGTTGGACTACAATGATACCCATGTCACCACCAGTGTATGCGGAACAGCAGGGCATATAGCTCCAGAATACCTCTATACTGGGATATGTTCAGAGAAGACTGATGTTTATGGGTATGGCATTATGCTTCTGGAGCTAATTACTGGACAGAGAGCCGTCGACCTTTCTTGGGCTGCAGCTGAAGAGGATCTCTTAATGCTTGATTGGGTATGCGTATAATACCTTGTTTTATGACTGTTCCTTATAGTTATGCTATTTCTTTTCTTCAGTAATCGTAAAAGTTAATCTGCTAGTGAAATAAAAAAAAAAAAAAAAAAGGCCAGGACATTTGAACAATCATGTGAGGTTAATCCCACTGATAGGTGTTGGACTGTTGAGCCAACAGTCCAATAGGTCTTGTTTATTTGTTTGTTCAACCAGTTGTCAAATTTCCTTGCCTTTAGAAACGCATTATAACCTTGAAATCTTCATATATTTAATGTAATCGAATGTTGTCACAGGTAAAAATTGTCCTGAAAGAGAAACGGTTAGAAGTGCTGGCTGATCCTGATCTTCAGGGCAATTATGCAGAATATGAGATGGAGCAGTTAATCCAGGTTGCGCTGCTTACCACACAAGGTTCTCCATTGTACCGGCCTAAAATGTCAGAAGTAATGAGAATGCTCAGAGGATACGGCTTAGCAGAGAGGTGGGATGAATTGCAGGAGATGGAGAATTCTGACCAGGACTTGAGACTGGCCCTTCAACCTATTTGTTATTTCTTTGTTGACTCAACAGAGCATCTAGCTGCAATTGAGTTGTCCGGTCCAAGATGACCCCCTCTTTTCTCTGAATATTTACAGCTCGGTCACCTTCATGTTCAATCAAAAACAAGCTACACTATATACCTTTATTTATTTATTTTAATAATGTAGGGCACTAGGAAAGTGGAACGTGACTTTTTGTTTTCCCCTTCTTATGAGTAATATTGATGGGAATATGACAATATATGCAAATAAGAACATTCATATTCAATTATTAGTATTTTTTTTAACGTGTAATTGTGGGTGAAATTAGAAGAAATGAAAATGATTAGTATTATACAGATGTTAAAATTAAGGAAGAAGAGATTTTATTAAATTTTTACACACTGTGTAAAAAGAAAAAAGCAAGTATATTGCTCTTTAAAAAATTACATTGCTCTTTTGTGTAATCCTTAATTTTAAACAACATGATACTTTCTTCCTTAATTTTAAACAACATGATACTTTCTTTTTGTAATTATATAAAAAAAAAATGTTGATATTATTAAATTTTATTCTTTTGGAAAATATATAAATCAATGATCTCAAACACTTTTACAATTTTTGTGTAATTTCAAATATATATATATATAATATACATATAATTACAAAATTTTATATTTATCACCTTTCCTTTAAAAAAGGTGGAAAAGAAAGGCCCAACTACTACAGGCTTCAGGCCCAGCGGTCATGGCAGATGAGAAATCAAAACCGAAATCGGCCCATTAACGACCTTTTGATCTACCTTTCGCCAAACCTGAATTTCCAGAATCAACGGAAACCGGAACCCGACAAGAAGTAAACAAAGAATCGGAGTAGTAGCAAGTACAAGTGAGCTATGGCATCTGCAATCCTGAGACGAACAGGCTCCTCAGCTTTGAAGCCAGTGGTTGATGCTCTCCGAATCGGAGGGTTATTGAAATCCTATGCAAAGGTTGCAGTGGGCACCGACATAGTCTCTGCTGCACCAGATGTCTCCCTCCAGAAAGCCCGGACCTGGGACGAAGGTGTCTCCTCTAAGTTTTCCACTACTCCTCTGAAAGATATTTTCAAGGTTTGCTAATCAAAAAAAAAAAAAAAAAGTTCTATTTCTTTTACTCGTCTTTCCTTTTTTGCTTATTTTTGTTTAATTTGGTATTTGCAGGAAAAGAAAGTTGTCATTTTTGGTCTTCCTGTAAGTTAATTTTATTATTTTATTGTTATTTTAATAGTTCTTTCACTGTTTTCCCCCTTATTTGAACAACATATGAAACATAGAATTGAAATGCCAATGTTTCTTTCAGAAATGGGATTTTGCTTTGCTTGAATTCGAATTATTGGAACCAACAATTTTTTTTTAATTATATGCAAAACTATTGATTTCATTAGTTGGATTTTTATTGATACATTGCTTAAATAATTTGATGATTTCTGCATTTACTATCTTCAGGGTGCATACACAGGGGTTTGTTCGCAGCAGCATGTTCCTAGTTACAAAAACAACATTGATAAGTTCAAGGCTAAAGGGATTGATTCAGTGATTTGCGTGGCTGTTAATGATCCATATACCCTGAATGGCTGGGCAGAGAAACTTCAAGCTAAAGATGCTGTGAGTGGTGCCCTAGACTCTTATTCTATGACTGTGTTCACTTTTCAAATATATGAATATATGTCCTAAATGAAACAATTGTTCTATCCAGCTTTTTTTTACCAATAATTATGTGAGATAGGGTGTGGATTAAATTATGTGATGTTTAGTACTCTGGATATGCCAGGGTGTTGCACCTATTTTCTACCACCAATTTGGTAATCCCATTTTTTTAATGTACTAATCCTATCCTCCTTGTGGGAAGCAATATCACATTATACCAGATTTTGTATGCCAAAGTTGAGGTTAGCTGGCTTGAAACATTTCAATTAGTTGACTAACATTGTGGCATATTTTATAAATAAATAAACCTGAAAAAGAAAAAAAGAATTTATAACTGTTATAAGCCAATAATCATCTTTCCCCAGTAGATTAATTGTCTCTATTTCTTGACACAGCAATTTTTGGACATTCTAAGTGTAGTTACTCTAATTCTTCACCTCTTACCTTAAAGTGCCCATTTTTCATAAATATACTCACTTTGACGCTTCAATGATTAGTGGAAAAATCTGTGAATATAAGTAATACTCAACTTGTCCCGGTATCTAGTACTTGCTTAGCTGTATCTGTGTCCAAGTAATATAGCTTCTGAGTGGTCTGCATATCACAAACATACCAAGATAACAATGGGGTTCGATACCAGCTGCTGTTATTTATGTTTTTCTTATTAGAATAAAAGAGCTAGTGATATATGCTGATAAAGTAGTGTCATTTTTCTGTTATTCTTTTCCTACTTCAATCGTTTCCTGTTATAGATTGAGTTTTATGGGGATTTTGATGGGAGCTTTCACAAAAGCTTGGAGCTAGATAAAGATCTCTCTGTTGCTTTGCTTGGACCTCGCTCTCAAAGGTATGATTTTATTCTGTGACCTGGGTAATTTTATTTTTCTTAGTATTTTCTTGCTTGGATTCTAGAAGAGCAATTAAACTTCTATTTGTTCTATCAGTTTTGCCATTTGAGGAATGAGTTTTGACCAAGAAAATTCAAAGAGATATTAAGTTGTTGACCAAGTAAATTCAAAGAGATTTTTAAGTTACTCTTCAATTGGGCATTAATTACCACCCATCTGAGAGCAAAATGGTCTGTGTACTGCTTATTAATTCCCACTTTTATGAGTTTTGCAGATGGTCAGCATATGTAGAAGATGGAAAGGTTAAGGTTCTTAATGTGGAGGAAGTTCCAGCTGACTTCAAGGTATCTGGCGGCGAGGTGATTCTGGGACAGATCTAATGCTGTGCTCAGGTTTCATTTCTGATCCGCAAGACCACCTAAACTTTTTGCAAGGAATACCTTGTACAAATTCTTGTTGAACGTGAAACAACATGTAATAAGAACTCCTAATCTGAAGTTGCTAATGTTTCATATTCTGAGTCCGGAGCTATCTTAGTTATATATCATGTCTGCTAGTTTCATACATTTTTAGTTACAGGTAATGGATTAGCTTTTTCCTATCTTTGCATAACTTGGAGAAGTGCTTCTTTTGGTGACTGCATTTTTGTTGATACTTGTGTTTCTTGAAGAGCCATGTACCCATGTTACATTTTTAGTGAGAATTAGGTTGTGGGTTTGGACTGAATTGAATAAAAATCTCTCAAAAAATTTATCTAATGTAATATGATAAGATGATATTGAGATGTGCTGCTAGAGGCAGCTAGGCTTTTTATTCATTTTCAGTATAAATTTTTTTATATACCTTTGTCATAATTGGTATTTTTAATGGCAACTATAATATTTAGATTTTTTTTGTAATGCATTTTTTTGAGAGTTAATAATGAAAAGACTGGGATGATTTAAACCGAGTTAATATTGAAGATGTGATGGTTAAAGAAAAATTTAGAATTGTAAGAATGTTAAATGTATATTTTATATTATATATATTGAATTTCTAATTTGTTTAATTAAATTATATGTTAATCATAATAAGTAAATTCTTAACAGTCATTCTATTAAATTATAAATCTCAATATTATTTTAAATTAATTATTAACATCTTCCATACCAGGGTAGCACAAGGTTTTAAAAATCGAATTAGATTGATTGGTTTAATTAAAAAAATTGAGAATCAATTGATTGATCGGATCGGATCGATTGATCTTAATTATTTATTTTTTTAAATTGAATTAATTATTTATTCTTTAAAAGTTGAATTAAAATCTGGTTATCCGATCGGATAGTTGGAAACTTGATTCAGGATTTTCAAATGCAATTGGATAAATTTTTTATTTTTATTTTTATTTATTGATTAGTGTCGTTTTGATCTTTTTTCAAACCGCGCTGTTTTGAATTAGGACCAAACCTAATTTGCCCATTTTTAATTAGGAACAAACCTAATTTGCCCATCCCCAGACATCGATTTAACGAAATCATATCAACAAACCAGATAAAGAGAGTAACAAAATAACAAACCAGATCAACAGAGTAACAAAATAACAAAGCTCCAGCTCTTGTCTGCTCCACAGTTACCGATCCAACGAAATCAAAATCATCTCATCTACCACCGGAATCAGTCGAAAAGCTAAAATATGGCTTTTGAAGCTCTCATTGCAGGAGCTTTCTCTGTCCTCACCATTATGGAATCAGTTGAACATGGCTTTGATGCCAGAACAGGAGTTGATGGAGGAAGCCTTTAAGCCAGAACGGAAGGTGATGGAGGCGCCTTGAGACAGAACAACCTTCACAATTCCAAGATTTGTTTTGCTTTGCTATTGAGAAAAAGAAGGCTCGGAAAAAAGGAAACTCAAATGCTTTGGTACTTTAAAGAACCTTAACAATTCCAATTTCCTAATGCTTTGCTATTGTGCATTGATTATCTTGTTTGTTTTTTTTCTTTAAATTTATAAAATATACATTAATCAAAGAAATAAAATAACAAGAAAAGTCAGATAACCTTTTTTTTTTTTTTTTTGAAATATGAAATGAACTTTCATTGCTCAAATCGGAGGCCTAACTGCCTCACTACATAGAATAACATCCAGACCCTGAGGTGGATTTTTAACCCAATCAAGAGGACACCTATTATAGTAAACCTGCTTAGCAAGCCAGTCTGTTGCTAAATTAGCAGACCTTGGCACATACAAAAAACTAATATAATAAAAAAAGAGAGGTGTGTATTAATGGCCTCTATGATAGCTTCAATCTCCCACAAAATCACAGAGCTATCTGTTAGGGTATTTGTGACTGATAGAGCATCAGTTTCAACAATCAGATTCTTCATACCCATGTATTTTGCGATGGTGACTGCAGCCATTACACTTTGAGCTTCAGCTTGCAAACTGGATCTGCAATAACAGCAGAAAGCTTCACCTCCCACAACAAAACCATGATGATTTCACATTACAACTCCCACCCCTGCCTTACCATTAACGTTTCAAAAGGCTGCATCACTATTTGCTTTAAAACAGCCCACAGGTGGGGGTTGCCAAGTCTGCATTCTAACATGAGATTGGTGTCCCTTCCTAACCAGAGATCGCAAAACAGAACCAAGCTCCATGAGAGCTTTCTTTGCACGTCTCAATGCTTCTCCAGAAATTGGGGGGGATATGCTGAAATATAAACTCATTCCTCACTTTCCAAATTTGCCAACACAGTATAGCTATTTCTTGGATGATAGCCTGATCCGATATCAAATTCACTACGATGCCACCAAACTTGGAAAGAGGAGGCAGAAGAGATAGATGGTCTATACGATACCCGACTAGCAAACCAATTGGCATTTGCATGGCTGCACTCCAACAGCACATGAAGAATAGATTCAACATCCTGGTTACACAAAGGACATATTGGTGACTTAACAATATTCCTTTTAAAAAGATTCACCATTGTCGGTAATAAGTTCCTAGCAGCTTTCCATAAGAACACTTGAATTTTTGGAGGAATTTTTAATTTCCAGATATTCCTCCAGAATCCACTAAATCCATTCTGATTGGAGGAAGAACTAGGATGCACAACTCCCTTGTTGCTTTGGATCAAGTGATAAGCACTGCGAACTTTGAACGCCCCACTTTTCTCGAAATGCCATATCAACTTATCATTGACACTTTGATTTGCAATGGAGATTGAGAGAATAGCTTCAGCTTCCCTTTGATTAAAGATGGATTCAATTAAACTTTTTTTCCAGGTTCGAGAATTATGATTGATCAAATCACTAACCGAGATAATTTTCGTATCTATAGGGCGAGGCGACAAAATGCTGAAATTAGGAAGATTTGGAACCCATTTATCCTGCCATATTAATACTTCGCTCGTTCATAACATTCCATCTTAGACCTCGTTTTAAAGCTTCCCTTCCACACAAGAAATTAGACCAGGACCAAGAAGGCCTTTGGCCTCGGGTAGTTGACCAAACACCCGAAAAAGGAAAATAAATGCCTTTTATGATTTTAGCCCATGTTTCTTCTGAATTTTGCAGAAATCTCCAGTATTGTTTGGCTAGTAGAACATCATTAAAGGACGAGAAACTTATGAACCCCATCCCTCCTTCTGATTTTGCCACCGCTATCTTTTCCCACTTTTCCATACACAAGACTTGTTTATCCAAACCTTGGCCCCAAAAGAACTGTGAGAGGATTCTATCCATTTTATCGGAAAAAGATGTAGGGACCTTGAATAAGGACGTAGTGTAGGTAGGTATTGCAGAGAGCACAACCTTGATCATCACCTCTTTTCCTGCTTGAGACAAAGAATTATGTTTCCACGCAGCTGCTTTTTTGATAATTCTATCTTTAAGATACTGTAAAGCCTTGTTTTTTATCTGCCCCATTGTGCTGGGAGGTCAAGACAGACCTCATTATGAGTGGCTTGCTGCATTTGAAGGATTCCAAGCACAGTTTGATTTACCGGTTCAGGACACTTGGAGTTAAAAAAGATTGAAGACTTCTGGATGTTGATTCTTTGGTCGATGTCCTACTATAGGACTCCAATATACCCTTTAACATTAATGACTCGTGGGCGTTGGCCCTACCAAATATGAGAGTGTCATCCGCAAAGAGGACATTAATTATAATAGGACATCTTCTAGATAGTTTAAAACCTCCAATCCAACCTGCATTCGAAGCGTCACTCAAAGCAAAGGATAGCACGTTAGTAACAAATAAATATAATATGGGGGATAAGGGATCTCTTGTCTCAAACCACAAATAGGCTTAAAAATGCAGTAGGAGAACCATTGAAAAGAATGGCATGGGATACACTAGTCACACAACTCAGAATCATCTTTACCCACTCAAATCTAAAGCCCATTCTCAGCGGAATTTTCTCTAGAAAAAGCCAGTCGACTCGATCATATGCTTTTTGCATATAAATTTTCAAAGCCATTTGATGACCCCCAACTTTCTTATGTTTAAGTGAGTGAAAAATTTCATGGGCAATAATAATTTTGTCTTGAATACATATACCCGCAACAAAAGCATACTGACTCGGATGGACTAAATTACGCAAGAAAGGACTGATCCTATTGACAATAGTTCTAGAAATGATTTTATAAATAAAATTGCATAGACTTGTGTGCCTAAAATAATTTAGAGAGCAAGAAAATTTTACTTTAGGCACAAGAGATGAATGTCTTATTGAACTCCTTTAGAAAAGTCAGATACTAGGTAGTTAACATCAAATTATACTAAAAAAAAAAAAACACAACATCAAATTGAATCGTTTTTAAGTTGCCTGTTCAATTCACATGCTTGGCACCTTATTTGTTTACACTTTTACACCGTTTAATTACTTTTTACTTTAAAATAATATTTAAAAGAAATGTGTAAAAACTCAAAAAATTTTAATTGACTATTTACGTGAAATATTTTCATATGTGTATATATATCATTTTTCAGATTAAATGTAAAAATATGAATAAATAAATAATATATTTTTAAAATTATAATAACTTAAAATTTTAAACATAAAAATTTTAAATATAAATACAGCAAAAATTCATATAAATAATTATATTTCTTATAGAATATAAATTTAAAATAAATAAATAAATTTAGATCATTACATGTGTATTGTATTTATTTTGAGCATATAAATTTTAAATTATATAATAAAATTATATTTTTTATATTATATAATATTATTTTAATTATTTTCAGTTTAATTTTCATTCGATTAATTTTACTCTAGTTCAAACTCTTTGGTTTTAAAACCGATCTGGGTCTAAAAATTATGGGTAGCACCCTAGTATTATTATTATTATTATTATATAGTTGTAACTAGGCCTAATATTTTGGGCTCTCTTACTCGTAAAACCCATTAAAAAGGTACAAGGCTGAATATAGGAGGCCTTTTCTACAATACATTAGTCAATGCATCACCTAAAAGGAGGTTTGAGTTTTTTGCTGCACAATTTGCATTAGAAACCTAACGAATTTAAAAGTCAAGTTTATAGATGATATTATTGAAATATATATTTTTTATTATTAAATTTTATGTTAATTTTTCAATAGATGAATTTTTTTTAGTCGTAAGAAAAGATTATATATTTTGGTTTTATATATTTTGAGATGGAAAAAAATAAAAAGATATACTATATTTTTTTATAATAGCTAAATTTCTTAAGCTTATTCTAATGAAGGAGGGAGTGTATAATTTGAGTAATATATATTTTAATTCGAATTTCTTTCTTTAAATGTAGTAATAATAATGATAATTTTAAAAAAAATCAATTTATGGAATAGAATAATGATAAGGAGTTAGATGGGAATAACATGTCAAACGTGCTTTTAACAGTAGTAGCTCATGTGGTCCTATTAAACTCAATTTCTTTTAATGAGTAATGACTCATGTGGTTCTATTAAATTCGATGTTAAGGTAATCGACTCTCAATTGAATACCAAATGATTTTTTTATAAAAAAAAAAAAATCAACATGAACTAATTAAACCAAAAGTCTCCTAATTATTTTGCTAGCTATATCGTTTTAAAAAAGCATAGAAATTATTATTGGTCCATACGAAAGCGATATGAGTGGTTGTATTCTATGATAAACTTCAATTTACAGATGACTTCTTTGCTGTCCACATGTAAATGATAAAACCATAAAAAGTTGAGGACTTTGATTTTTCAATCACGTGTTGTTTTTAAGGACAATAATTTGTTTGCAATAAATTAGCTGTTACAACTTTTTTTTCTCTCTCCTTGTGAGAACCACTTATCATCTTCTTATCCACAAAATAAAATAAAAAATCTTCCCAATATTTTTTATTTATTTTTATCTTTATAAATCCACCAATGCACTATTTAAAAATAAATTATTAAACAAAAAAATAAATATATTTTTCATATTCACATAAAATATAATTAAAAAAAATATATTTATATTAATTTATTATTATATGAGTAAAAGAAATATATTCTCGTACTACTTAATAATTTTTTTTATTTAAATTATAAATATTTAAAAGGGTCAAATCATTTATTTAAATAGGTAAAATTAAAGGGTATATAAATTAAAAGAATTATTAATTTTTATAATTTTTTTAAGTAAATAATTTTTTGTATAATTTTATAAATTTTTAATAATTTTACATATTCATGATTTTGTGAATGATTTATACATATTTTTACATTATAAACATAAATATAATTTTATAGATTTTGATTGATCTGATACTCACTTTGATATTTATATAAAATTTATATATTTTATTTGAATTTATATTAATAATAGATTGTTACTCTTAATAATAATATTTTTTAAAAAAATAAAAAATAATATTATTAATATAAGCCTAAGTATATAATTTATATATATTTTCAAATGATTAATTTTAAAAAATGAATTTATTATTTGTATTAATTTTTTAGTTTAATTTAGTTCGGTTTGATTATTTCTCCTGTTAGCATATAAAAAATAAAAATCATTCAAAATTTTTCAAATATTGAGAAGAAGTGAAAGAGATTTTTTAAGAGATTTTTTTAGTATTAGTACATAAAAAATTATTTAAATTATTTAAAAGTCTATTTATTTAAAAATTAATAATTTTTAAATATTGATAGAGTTTTAAAAACTTTACAAAAATTTTAATTAAATACATTTTGACTTCCATAACTTTTTTAGAGTATTTAAAAGTATTGATTAAAAGGGTGTAATCAAAATAATTAATGACTTTTGTAGACTTTTTTTTTAAAGAATTTTTATAGGTTTTATTTTTAAAGTGAATGACTTTTATAAAATTTTATAAATTTTTACATAATTAATGATTTTGTAAATAATTTATACAGATTTTTACATTATAAACATAAATATATTTTTATAAATTTTAATTGATTTGTAATAATTATTTTGATATTTATAGAAAATTAAGATTTCTTATTTGAGTTCGTATTAATTGCAGGTTGGTACTCCTAATAATAATTTTAAAAAAATAAAAAATAATATTATTAATGTAAACCTAAAGTCTAGCATTTGAGTTTTACAATATTCTTATTTTAGAAAATTAATTTGTATTTATTGTGAAAAAAGTAATTTTCATAATGTTAATTAAATTATTATATCTATAATTATATGAAAAAGAAAAAAGAAAATAATATCTTATAAGAAATATTAATAAGCTTTTAATATTATATGATAACATACTTATACACATACATAAAATTTTATTATTTTATTATATATTTTATTTCATATTAAAAAATAAATAAAAATTTTAATAATCACATTAAAAAAATAAAAAATTAGTTGTTTTTATATATTTACCCCTAATTAAATTATTTATACATAAAAAATTACTACCATCTAAAAAAAAAGGATGAATTAAGAAAATAAATTATGGGATGTTCTATACATATATGAGGAAAGATTATCATAAAATGAAAAAAAATTAATCATATAATTAGATAAGTCAAATCAAATGGGATATATTTTCAAAACAAAAACGTTCACGATGCTAATGTTATCGTTTTCAACAGTGTTATTACTTAAAGATAGAAATGTCAATCTCTATGCGCCAGCAGTCGAAGATCCAAGCAGAAAAAAAAAATCAGTTTATTTATTTACATTATAGCGAACGGACACAAAAAAAAAAAAAATATTAATATATCTTATGAGTAAAATTTATATATATATCAATTATTTTAAAAAATGAATTTATTATTTTTAATATTTTTTATTTAATTTGATTTGATTTTATTATTTCTTATGTTAGCATATAAAAAATAAAAATTATAAAAAATCTTTCAAATTTTTAGGAAAAAGTAATAGAGAAATTTTGAGAAATTTTATTAATATTAATATATAAAAAGTTATTAAAAAATTTTAAAAATCAATGGCTTTTTAAATACTGATAGACTTTTAAAAATTTTACAAAAATCTCAATTGAGTATTATTTAATTTTTATAGATTTTTTAAAATATTTAAAATTTTAATTAAATAATACCTTACTTTCACAAAATCTTTAAAAATTTAGATTAAATAAATCATGACTTTTTAAATTTATAAAAATAGTTAAAAGTTTATCTTAATTCTACCTCCTAAATATCATCTTACTTTGTAATTCAATACACTCTTATGTTTTAAATTCATAAAAATCTATAAAAATCTAGATTGAACATATTTTCTAAATTAATTTAGATTTTATTTAAATACATAATGAGATATAATTTTTTAAAAATTTAATATTGAAAAAATTTAATATTTTAATATTTTTTATTTAATTATTTTAAATCTAATATATTTAATTTTTAACCTAAAATCTTAAAAAAAAAAGAAATTAAATTTAAAATCTAAAATTTCAAATTTTTTACATTTTCTTAATAAAAAATTTATAAATTTATAAATAATAAATTTAAAATATAAAATATAAAATTATAATTTTAAATCCAAATTTATACAACACAACCCAAATTAAAAGCCTTCTATTATTTTATTTTGTATCGACCGACTTTTCTAATCACCTAAGAGCTTCAGATTTCCTTTTGCAAACAAACGAAGCTTAAAAATTGTTTAAAAAAGGTGTTTCATATCATTATAAAATACGTGGCACTTTATTTTTTAAGAAAACAAAAACTATATATGTGTTTTGATTATTTAATATTTATTTTTTCAATTTAATAAGTAATAACTTGCTACAATGAAAAACCTGTAATCCAAAATGATAGTACAGTATGGATCAACTTCATCAACATTAATGACACGTGTATGGATCAACCTCCATCTCTAAATAAATCCATTTCCATATGCACACAGCACTAGACATGCAAACTAAGCTTTCATTTTGCGATACCTTTACTCTTTTAGCTTAGTTGAGAACTTTTACAGTTACCGGCACCTGTGATAATGGAGACTCGCCGTGGTTTCCGATTTCCACCACAGACTCAAGACAAGCAGCCTGGCAAAGAATATGTCATGCACCCACTTCCAGAATCCATAAATCCTCTCTACAAGCCCTCCAACAAGCTACATGTACGAAGGAATCCAAATTAAATTAATTATTTTTCTTTAATTTTATTTCTGGTTCAAAACCATCCAACATGAATATAAAGGGTGTGTTTAGATTCTCAATTTAAAAATTTAATTTTTAAATATGTAATTTAATTAATAATAATTTAATATATCCTAATTTAAATAATTAATTATTATATTAATCTCATTAATATTATTACTTAATAATATATAATTATTATTAAAAAAATCCAAACGCTATGTGTACTAAATGATAAAAATCTGATATATAATATTATAAATCTTTTGTTAATCACTAATTTTAGCAGAATTAAATGTAAAATGGTATATCAAATTTTGTTTCTTCCAGTGATGTTGCTATATTATTGTTGGCAGGGAAAGGTAGCTCTAATCACAGGAGGCGATTCTGGCATAGGAAGAGCTGTATCTTACTATTTCACATTGGAGGGTGCAACTGTAGCTTTTACATATGTTAAAGGCCAAGAGGATAAAGACAAAGACCATACTCTCAAGATGCTGCAGGAAATAAAGGCAGAAGGAGCAAAAGACCCTATTGCTATATCTACTGATATTGGATTCGAAGAAAATTGCAAGAAGGTTGTTGATCAAGTTGTGAGTGAATATGGGCATATTGATATCCTGGTTAATAATGCTGCTGAACAATATTACTCTACCACCATCCAAGACATCACTGAATCTAGACTTGAAAGGGTCTTTAGAACCAACATATTTTCTTATTTCTTCATGGCCAGGTTGGGAATTAATACTACTAAAAAACTTGCAGTTGAAGCTTTCTTTTATAGATTGATAATTGATTGAATTTTGATCCTAATTGGAGCAGGGAAGCTTTAAGGCACATGAAAGAAGGGAGTTGTATCATTAACACCACATCTCTTGCAGCCTACGCTGGCAATCAGGTTTTGTTGGACTATAGCTCCACAAAAGGAGCGATTGTAGCTTTTACAAGGAGTCTGGCCTTGCAGCTTATAGACAGAGGAATTCGAGTGAATGGTGTGGCACCAGGTCCTGTGTGGACACCACTGCAACCAGCGTCTATGCCTGCTGAGAAAATCGCAGTCTTAGGAAGTGAAGTGCCAATGGACAGAGCAGCACAGCCATTTGAGATTGCACCATCTTTTGTTTTCTTGGCTTCTAATGAATGTTCCTCTTACATTACTGGCCAAGTTGTGCATCCTAACGGTATATACTGTCTGCTGTTTTTGAATTCGAAACTCATAGCCTTATGGACTACTTTAGTACAAATGACATGTAGGCTGATGCTTATTATAATTGTGCTAATAGTTCTTTGTTTTTATTTATATGTACCAACTGATGATCACTTACTCATTTACCATATTTAATCTTTATTGATACTGCTGCAGGTGGTTCCATCGTCAATGCTTGATCCTAGTTGTGGGTTCAATCGCCTACTCTATATATATATGCTTATAATATTTGGAGACAGGAGAAGGTCTGATTGGATTTGATAAATAAGAGATCATGATATTACCTATATACCGCAGAAGATGCATGAAGCTGATGGTTTTCTTAGATTTTAAGTCAGCAATCTGTTAATTATATATTTATGGAGTTTTACTTGTATGTTTGTATTCAGTATTCTTATTACATATTGTGGAGGTCATTGATGTACTTATCAAGTTATCATCAAAGAAAATTCTACTCTCATGTTTTTTTTTAATGTCACTGCAAAAATATTGTCTTCATAGATTTTTTTTTCCGGTTTAAACCCATCTAGGTATGTTTTATAACCATTTCTAGATAAAAATATTTTTGTTCTTTGAATTGTCTCTAGCTCTTTCCTTCAAATTTTATAACTATTATGAATCAATGTCCCAGCAAAATCAAACAAGATAAAATAAAATAATGAAATAAGTATTTAATCAAAAGTAGATCATTCAGTTTTCTTTGCAATTGAAAAACAGAATATAACCCGGCAAGTGAAGAGATTTAATTTAAAAAAAAAAATTATCCATCATTCTCAATATATATATAATACTTTGCCATGAAATTAAACATTTAAAAACTCGAAAGAAGTTGCATCAAGCAAGTTGTAAGGGAAAACAAATAGTTTTTCGGCATCGATGGTGCAACTGCAAGCCCAATATTTCAGCCTCGATAATTGAAATTTTTAGGCCTCGATGGTGAAGCTTGCAAGTCCAATCCAGGTCTATTAAGCTAAATTTTTTGAGCCAGAATAATGCAGCTGGAAGTCCAATTTGGATCCGTTAAGATTTTTTGGGCGTCAATGGGGTAACTATCAGTTCAATTCAGGTCCATTAAGATAATATTTTGTGCCTAAGCACAGCCCATTAATGAATTATCTTGGGCCGAATTCAGGACCATTAATAAATATATTTGGACCAAAGGCAGGCCCGCTTCTGAATTATTTTGGGCCAGTTCAGCCCATTAAGGTATTGTTTTGGGATCAATGGAGACATTAGTAAATTTATTTGGCCCATTGAGGCCCATTAAAAATTAATTTGGGCTAGTTCAGGCCCACTAAGACCCAATCCAGTCCATTAACGAATTATTTTTGGCCCGATGTCAGCCCATTAATGAATTGCTTTGGGTGGAATTCAGGCCCATTATTAAAATAAATTTGGAAACACAGTCAGGCCACTGATGAATTATTTTGGACCAGTCTATTTTGGGTTTATCGAGGCCTCAATTCAGGTTTATTAAGGTGTTATTTTGGGCCCAATCTCAGCCCATTATGAAATAATTTGGGCCCAATTCAGGCCCATGATCCAGTTCAGGCCTTACCAGTCCCATTAATGAATTATTATGGGCCATTTTCGGCCATTAACAATTTATTTTTTGGGTCCAATTTCATCCCATTAATGAATTATTTGGGCGGAATTCAAGCCCGTTATTGAAATAAATTGAGGTCGTGGCATTTTGGGTTAGTTCAGGCCCATTAAGTTACTATTGGGATCATCTCAATTCAGGTCTATGAAGGTGTTATTTTGGGTCAATCCCAGCCCATTAAAGAAAATTTTGGGCCCATTTCAGGCCCATTATGATTAATTTGGGTCCATTCAGGCCCATCAATGAATTATTTTGGGCTCAATCGAGGCCCACTAATATATTATTATGGGCCTCAATGGTGCAAATGCAAGCAATTCAGGCAAGTTGTTGTATTTTTGGGCCTCGTCCAGGGCCTTTAAGGTTCACTGTCATGAATTGTTAATCCCATTTGTATATACAAATTTTTCTTCTTATGGGACATGAAGGCCCAACTTTTAGCCGACATCAACAGCTTCATGGAGGCCGTCAAAAGAGTAGCTTTAATCTATTGGATTCTTTCAATTTACATTTTTTTTTTTTTTTTTTACTCTACACGCCTTTCTCAATGTCCTCCCTTGTATAATTAATTTTAAAAAACCAGGATTCTTTGCTTAATCAATTTCTTGCTTATGCAACTCTAATGGATTGTTTGATACAAGTCAATTTCACAAAATTTATTTGTATATCTATATTTAAAGTGTTTGATATAAATGAAAATCTATTTGAAATTATAAATTTTTTATTTTACGAAATTGATTATATTTTAGTAAAATTCTTTTAAAATTTAATAGAATACATGTTAATTAAGCTAAATGAATTTTAAGTATAAGCTACTTATTAATGTTATTTTTTAAAAATAAATTTTATATTTAAAAATTTTATTTATAAATAATATTTTCTGCAATTAAATTTTATACTCACCATTTAGTCAGAAATATTAAATGCGTGAAAAACAATTAAACAGAAAGTATTATAATCCTACATATTATTCCTACATTGGCATCAAGTCATAATATTAATCAAATCGTTTTTAACATCTCATAAAGTCTGACTGAATACCTATCTCATAATACTTACCCTTTTAAAATATATTGATGCTATTTATAAGTTTTATTATGATACAATTACTGAACCAAATGCGTGAGGATATATTAACTTTTAGCCTTTTAGGATCTCTCTGTCTTTGCGATTATGGTTAGTTGTTGGCAATTATTGGTTAGTGGTTAATGAATAGTAGTTAACGTCCAAAAGTTAAAGGGCCAAACATTAATTAATAACTATAAATTTTAATTTTTCGTGTTTATTTTAAATACTACTTTAAATGTCAATTTTACCAAATATCTCAAGCTAGCAATTGAAAATCAAAATACCAAATGCTAGACCAAATCTGCATATGTTTACATTGAGAAAGGATCAACTTGAAAACTTGGTATAGTCGCACAAGCCACAAGGTCTTTAGCCTAAGGTCGAACCGCATACCATTTCAAAGAAAAAAATTACCCCAACTGCCATTTCAAAGTCCAAATTCTTCGTTATTAACATCATTCATTCATTCACTAATGCTGTTTTGTACAGAGAGGGAGACTTCAGACTTTGTATTATTGTTAGTCATGCTGGAAAATGGAAGGAGATAAAGGTAGAGATACTTTCATTTTCCTAAGACTACAGTAATGCCATATAATTAGTCACGTCATTATATTAAGTATCAATATTATATTAAACATAATCAGATAAGAAAAATGTCATATTAAGTATCAGTATTAAACTCTAAACTGCCATTTTTGAGAATATAACATATTATAAATGTTAGAAGAATGTCAACCTCAAATACTAATTATAAATTTAGATAATTCAATTATTTATAAATTTATTTAATATTTAATCAACGTGGTATCCATTCTCATACTCAATACTACATTCTTCTTCATTTAATTATTTTATATGATTTAACAAATTTCAAACTAAAAACATAATAGCAACTAGTTAGTTAATTGCTCAAACTCAATTGTCTTTAAATTAAAGGAATTGCAAAGGATTCAATTTGAAATCATCAAGAATTCAATTTACGGATGTTATCCTTTTTCAATTCTTTAAATTATAGATAGATACAGCTACTCAATTGTTTTTGCATGTTAAATTTAATGAAACGATCAACTATATTTTAATTATTTCTAGGTATAAAATACTCTAAATAGGAAAAAAATAAAACATTAGTTTCTTTTAATCATTTGTGAGTTCAAACCCTAATTATATTCTAATAATTAAAAAATAATAATTTCAAAGACGTGTTATGGAATTAAAACGGTTTGAGTGGAAATTTTTTTCTCGAATTTCAAATGAGAGGAAATTTTTATCTAAAAAAAGCATAATTATTTATGAATTTAGACCTGAGTGTTAAATCTGTTTAAAATTTTTTAAGAAATTTATATCTAAATTTTAAAAAGCCATCATTTAAGGGTTTGATGTATAGATTTTAAAGAGACATTAATAAAAGAGTGGATATATAAGTTACTACTCCTAAAATGAATATATAAATTTTAAGAAACTGTTAATTCAAAAGGGGGATCATACTTCATATGCATTATTTATATTCCACAATTTCGGATTTGAATCAAGATTCAAATTAAGTTGAATGTGTATAAGTGTTTGTGTAAAACATAATGTTGAGTTGGCTGAATCACCCAATCCATGACGGAATCTCTAAAAGGTTGATTTTTGTATTTTTTTTTTAATTAAAGATTCATATACTAATGCGCAGAAAAATAACTTCCTATACAGATGGTACTATAAGAAATATCAAAAATTTGCAATAAACATTTTATTCTAAAAATTAAAATTGTTGCTATAAAAATAAATTATTGTTGCGTTATATTGATAAAACGTTGAAACATAAGGTTTTTTTCAGTAATAATTTTTTATAAAAAGTTTATATAATTTTTAATTATTTAATTAACATACAAAAAAATATATAATAATCATATAAATTTTTAAGTATCAACAATTTCATGTTGCTATAATTGTATAATATTAGTGTTTAGAATTGATTTTGTTTTTAAAAATTTTACTGATAATGCTACAATTGTTAAACTGAACGACATTACAATATTGTTTTGATTTTAAATATATAAAATTTTGAATTATAGAAAATAAATTACATATTTTATTTTATCAATAAAAAGTAAAATATGTAAAAATAATACTTTTCCTTTCATGATCAAGTATAAATTATTGAAAGAAAGATGAATAGGAGTATGAAAATATTTCATATTCATTTATTAATATAATTATGAAAATATTGCACTTTATCTCAATAATTTTTTTATCCTCTTAAAAATTTATAGAAAAATATGAGTCTGATGCAGGTTGAGGGGGTTATTGTACCAAAATTACAGTAACCCCCTAATGTATTGGTTTTTTTGAGCTCAAAAAATTTTTGTAAAAATTTTTACAAATTATAATATTATAGTATTTATTATAACGAATCTAATGACATATTATTTTGTATGAAATAAAAATTAAATAAATTTAAAAATATAATATAAGTGTATTAAATTTACATAGTTAAAATCTAATGATCTAAATTTAACTCACTTATAATATATATTTTTAGATTCATTTAATTTTTATTTTATATAAAAAAAATATGTGATTAGATTCATTATAACAAATAATATAATATTATGATATTTAAAATTTGTACAAAATTTTTTTATGATCTAAAATTTCAATATAATAAAAATTACTGTAGTTTGGGTACAATAACCCCTGGATCCTCTGAGATGCGTATAGGACTTTAGTTCAAGACCTATTCCAGCAGGAGAAAAATTGTGCAGGGTAGTTGGAGAATAATTTGTTTAATAATTTGAGAAAAAAATAATTAACAAAAGTCATCTCAAACCAATATTAAAAGTTAGTTGTTAAAATTGAAAAATCTATTTTTATTTATCACATGACAATAGTCTATTCATGACTGGGAATTAAATTTAAATTTAAAAAAATCAATCTTAAAAATTAATAATTAAAATTTAAAAATTTATTTCTATATTAATCATTTTTATATTAACATCAAAAAATTTTTATTCTTAATTAATATAAGATTTTCACATCCTATTTATATTCTAATGTCAATTTCGCAATAATTTTATTTTTTACTTGGTGATTAGTAAAGAAAATTATAAATAAGATGAATGAAATGCGTTTAAAAAAAAAATTAAGATATATATGCTGTATAGATAAAATTAAATAAATAAATAAATATAAGAATCATATTAAAAAATATATTTTTTTTCAAATTAAATACATCCGCATGTTAGTTAAATCATATTTATTCATTAGTTGAATATTTCAAGACAAGAATTTTGCATTCAACATTCCCATTATTATTATTTTTTTTTTTCAGGATGATCATTCCCATTAATTTAACTATAAAATATGGATGGCGTTGAATTTTGAAGGATTTATTTAATTGATATTCGCCCTTTTTCTTTTAATTGAAAATTCGCTATTGATTTATCTCCGGCTATCGTTGGTGGTTTATGGCTCATCTAAAAGTAAAAATCAAATCAACTAAATCTATTAAATTAAATTAAATTGATTGAATTAAATTAAAATTAATAATTTTATAATCTATTTAATTTAAAAAATAAAATAAATCGAAAGTTTGATTTAATTTATAATTTAAATATTTTTTTTAATTTCAAATTAAATAGAAACGAAATATATATATATTACTTTTTACTATTATTACAATTAAATATATTTGATTTTATTTTATATAAAATCACCTTTTTTTTAGTTTAATATTAATTTAAAATTTTAAAAAATATTATCCATGAAAATTAACTAAAAATAAATAAATAAAATCTAATTTTTGAAAAAAATATAAATTTTGAGTATGTTAATTAATAGAATAGACAAGTTTTGTATTATATAATATTGAATTATTTTTGTGTTTTTTTATTATTAATATTTTATTACTATTTTTTTTCTAAATTTATAATAAAATAATGATAATTTATAAAAAAAATATATTTTATTTGAAATTGACTAACTGAAAGTATTCAAATCGACCAAATTGAATCAAACTGACAATTTAACTATAATGATAATTTAATTTGATTTAAAAAATTTTAAAATGAAAAAATTGATTTAATTTAATAATAATCTTTCAAACTAATCAAACTAAACCAATGACACCCCTAACTTATTTTATTGAATTGAATATAGTGTCTCAATTCCACCTAATTAATCTCCACTCTGCATAAAAAAAAATTATTATCTACTTTAATTATATGAATTTTTCTAATACATTCCATTATTAAATAATAAAATATTTTAATTAATATAACTCTTTTAATTTTTTTTTTATCAATAAAAAATAATAATATTTTTATACAATAATAATTTTATTCATTTCATATATTATTAACTCATTAAATTGGTATATATACTTAGAAAAGAATTTTCCCTCTCTACGCTACATAAAAAGAATAGGTATGCATTCACGTAAACAAAGATCCAACCTTTGAAATTATTAAATATGGATAGCGAAGTTCAAGTACATCCACGGTAACACGTAAGCAACGTGGTAATTGACCAATTCTGGCTGCACGACGCATATAGGGATGGGAAATTTTATACAATCTGTCTATATATATATAAATCCCGCACCAGTTTCTAATTAACAGATATTATTAATCTTTATTTCAATTCTGTAGTCATATAGTGTTAAGAAAATGGCAAACCGTCCACCACAGACAGAGTTTCCACCACAAACTCAAAACCAGCAACCGGGCAAAGAATATCTCATGCACCCACTTCCCCAGTCCCTTAACCCGCACTATAAACCCTCCAACAAGCTCCACGTAATTAGTTTATTCTTCTTATTCTTTTATTTTACTACTCCATTCTTTTTTTTTTTTTTTATCTGCCGCTTAAAATTTTGTACACACACTTATTAATTAAATTCAAAATAATTTATTTAATTTTATATCCTTAATCTTATCTTAAATTAAATTATTGTATTATAATTAAATGTTATAAAGATAAAATAGGAAAAACTGAATAAATATTATTTTGAAAATTTAAAATGATAATTAAAAATATAAATAGATGAATTTCTAAAATGATAGATAAAAAAAAAATGGAGGGAGTATTTTTTTTAATCTCCTTGGATGATCATGAATTGATGGAAAACTATATTCAAATTGAATTAATGGCAGGGAAAGGTGGCTCTGGTGACCGGAGGTGACTCCGGCATAGGAAGATCTGTATGCTACCATTTTGCATTAGAGGGTGCAACTGTGGCATTTACATATGTGAAAGGCATAGAGGATAAGGACAAAAATGATACCCTTTTCATGCTTTGCAAACTCAAGACAAATGATGCAAAAGACCCAATTGCCATTGCTGCAGATATTAGATTTCAACAGAATTGCAATAGGGTTGTTGATGAAGTGGTGAGTCAATATGGACGGATTGATATTCTGGTTAATAATGCAGGTGAGATGGAGTACAGTGAATCTATTGAAGATATCACAGAGCCTAGGCTTGAGGGTTTATTCAGAACCAACATATTTTCTCACTTTTTCTTAGCCAGGTATGTAGAATGATCCTTTCAGTAATTAAGGCATTATATATATAATGTTTAATTGGAGATTATCACCATTGTATAGGCATGCTTTGAAGCACATGAAAGAAGGAAGCTGTATCATCAACACCGCCTCTTTTATTGCCTATACTGGGTACGCGCAGACGCTGGAATATAGTTCAAGTAAAGGAGCCGTTTTAACCTTCACAAGGAGTTTAGCTCTGCAACTCATAGAGAAAGGAATTCGCGTCAATGCAGTGGCACCAGGTCCTGTATGGACGCCAATGCTAACTGCAACGTCTTTGCCAGCTGATTTGGTTGGCAACTTAGGGTCTACGGTTCCTATGAAAAGGACAGCGCAGCCGTATGAGATTGCACCGTCTTTCGTCTTCCTGGCGTCCAATGAATGTTCCTCATACATTACTGGCCAAGTTCTGCATCCTAATGGTATATACATGGTTTTCAAACTTCTATTCTTGTGCTTAATTTGCTAATAATTAATTATACCACTATTTTTATATTAAGTTAATCATGAATTTAATCGTTTTATATATATGCAGGTGGTTTGATTGTCAACGCTTGATCTACTATTTTTGTTGGTTCATTTGTTCTTTAATTTTCTCTTTCTGATTGCTTTGTAAGTAGTTGAATAATCAAGTATACTGTTATATCTTGCTATTGATAAATAAGGAATGAGCTCTCAAAACAACTCGATCAAGAGAAGTCTAATTTGAGTCTCACTTTTTATTGTAAACTAAATAAGGAATAAAGCTCTCTCAAGGGATGGCTCTGGATCAGATGTATGTCGTCTTACCCATTTTCTTATGGATATGGATGTAGTTATCAAGAGAGATTTTTCATTTTGTTGTTATGTTTCCTAATTAATTCCAATAAAAAGTAACAAATTTTATATTGTGATTGAGGTTTAAACTTGTTAATTGTTATTATCCATGTCGCTACTTAACTATTTAATCATTTAAAATAAACAAATTTCATATTTTATCTAGATATAAAAATTTATTTATATAAAAGTAAAAAATTCCCTATTTAATTAAAAAAACAAACATATGAGAAAATTTCTCTTATTTTTCA
This sequence comes from Aleurites moluccanus, assembly GCA_948193065.1. Classification (NCBI taxonomy): domain Eukaryota; kingdom Viridiplantae; phylum Streptophyta; class Magnoliopsida; order Malpighiales; family Euphorbiaceae; genus Aleurites; species Aleurites moluccanus. The sequence continues at coordinate 18,294 of CANXYC010557924.1, read as the reverse complement.
CTAAAAATAAATGCTTTTTTCCTCGGGTCAAATTATAACAACAACTATCATGAATATCATAATTCTAATGTGGATTATTGAGAGCAATAGAGCTTAATCATTGTCGACAAATAGGACATGTGAGTGACCCCAGAATATGTTAAGTCTGCAAAGTATTGGGCTATAAGGGTAATTAATTGGACTCAAACTTTTTAAATTTTTTATGAGAAATGGGATCCAACGGCTATTAAGTAAAGTTCTACAAACAGCGAAGAAAGTTTCCCTTTGTTGCCTTATTTATTATTATCGTTCGCAAAAACCACTGGTTATTTATCTGTAACTATAACCTTCCAAATGTGTCCTTCTTCTGCCAATAAAAACAAAAAAGAAATTAAAAATTATGGGCTCAGCAATCAATTCAATTTACTGATTCCTGTACGACGTGAATGTGATTAACAATAAAAAAATTAAGTATAATGAGAATCCAACTTCCTCTCTGTTAAACTCTCATCCGTTATCCAATCTAATTCCAAGTGAACAAGGCTTAGACAGAAGAAAGTTTACGTCTTTATTCATCAGCAACTGCCACATGGGAAATACGTGGCAGTGAACCTGGCATCTAAATCCTACTTCTATAATCTCATCAGGACATCTGGCTGGATATACAAGGCAAAGAACAGAGTGGCCTCTACCATAAAGGGTATAAAAATCCCAATGTATAAGCTACTCCATTTCATGCAAGAAAAGGTAGAATTTATAGTTTCTGAAGAAGAGGATGGCAAGCAGTGAACAAGAGTTCCCACCTCAGATCCAACAACAGCAACCAGGCAAAGAACATGTGATGCACCCAATTCCCCAAGCGATAAACCCTGACTATAAACCTTCTAACAAGCTTCATGTATCATATCTTCTCTCTAATTAATTCTTTTTAATCTAAAATTAATTTCTTAACAAATGATGCATGATGTGGCATGTTAACTATAGGGGAAGGTGGCTTTGGTGACAGGAGGCGACTCTGGTATAGGAAGAGCTGTTTGCTACCATTTTGCACTAGAAGGTGCAACTGTGGCCTTTACTTATGTAAAGGGCGTAGAGGAGAAGGACAAGGAAGATACCCTTCAATTGCTACGCGCCGTGAAGGTTTCTGGTGTAAAAGACCCTGTTGCCGTAGCAGCAGATGTTGGATTTGATGAGAACTGCAAGAGAGTTATTGATTTTGTTGCAAGTGAATATGGTGGAATCGATATTCTTGTGAATAATGCAGCTGAACACTTCTTAACCACTTCAATGGAAGAAATTACTGAGCCTAGACTTGAAAGGGTTTTTAGAACCAACATATTTTCTAACTTCTTCATGACCAGGTAAATTAATTAATTAAAGAAATTCAATTTGAGAATTTGAAATTCCATATACTCTGATTAATGCAGGCATTGTTTGAAGTACATGAAAGAAGGGAGTTGTATCATTAACTCAACATCTGTTACTGCTTATGCTGGTGGTCCAGAAGTACTCGACTATAGCTCCACTAAGGGAGCTATTGTAGCTCTCACTAGAGGTTTGGCTCTGCAACTCGTAAACAGAGGAATTCGCGTAAATGCTGTGGCTCCAGGGCCTGTCTGGACTCCATTATAACCTGCATCTATGCCACCTGAAATGGTTAAAAGTTTAGGGTCTCAGGTACCAATGGGAAGTGCAGTACAGCCTCATGAAATTGCACCTTCTTATGTCTTCCTCGCATCCAATGACTCTTCTTCCTACTTCACTGGCCAAGTTCTGCATCCTAATGGTATATGTATATTTTTCTTCAATTCTGATCTCATATTTAACTATTTAAAAACATTTTGCTGATCCTTGTCTATATTGCAGGTGGCATGATTGTTAATGCTTGACAGTCGACACTACTGCTTGTATGCTAGATCAATGTTGTGTGATATCAGATATGGATTGCGATTGGCGAATAAAAAGATGATTGAGTGTTGATTGGAGTTTCAGACATTAGTATAATCCCTGTAACGTATATATGTGAAACCAACAAACGGTTGTCTCGTCTCTGGCCTTTGAGGTTATCTGTGTAATTACCGAAGCAATTTATACTTGTTTGAAATATGAAATGATTAAGCTATCATTATTGGTCAAGAAACAGCTGCACGATACATATAGTCCATTCCATTCAAGCTATGATTACTTGCACTAGATCTTTGTAGAACCTTGCCATGGAAATTAATTCAAAATTGGGGACAAAGAGTTAAAAATTACGATTTATTATGCGAGTGCAGACCATTAAACAAATACGCATGCTCGCAAATAATTCCAACAGAAACCGTCAAGTCTGGATTTAAGAATGTATAATGCATGTGGGGCGCGCGTCTACTCTGTTATCTGGCATTACCACACCACAGCCGCCGCCACCACCTCCAGGGAAGACGCCAGAGTTTGAAATGAGTTTTTAACCCAATAAAATTTTGCAAAAGGAACTGTTTTACAGAGCGAGTTTTATATATATATATTTATATATATATATATATATACACACACACTCGTATTCAGCGACTTTTACAAGATTATAAAACAAGCAAAGCAAACGTGCCAAAGCAGGACACTTTTTTATAATTGAAAGGCAAACCATAAAAGCAAATATGAGAGGACAGTTCCATCTCAAATCGCCTCTGAAGAGTTCTTAAAATACTGTCCACTGGAACAGTTACTCCTACCAAGATCCTTACTGTGCATAAATAGGCAATGCAGGACGCAAACCAACAGGGAAATTGGTTTCTTCACAGCACGTCACTTGCTTCAGTTGCCCACTTCATAGTTGAGCAGTCAGATTTTAACTCCACAGCATCAATTACCACTCTGCAATAAGAGGAAAAGGAAAAACAGAAGTAAGCTTTTCCATTCAGTACAAAGAACATAGTGATTCAGACCTAAATGTATTACCAAATCCTCCAGTCAACTAAGTTAGCCCAAGGTAGTAAGGTAGTGATAATGTGATAAATCATCATTGAACATAAAATTTCTTTTTGAGAGTTGCTTATAAAATTTCTTTTTGACACTTGTTTATGCTTTTGGAAGCTATTGAATGATGAACAAATATAATCTATCAGAGATGGCTCAAGTTTCTCAACCAGTACCTTGGAAACTTCCAGTCGGCCTGGGACAGTGCAAGAGACAAGAGATGATGCATCCAAACTTGCAGTATGTGCAATTTCCTCACTTTTATTGTTAAGTGCCTGAGCAATAATGTTATCTTGCATGCTCTTTCCCTTCAAGGAGAGGTCTGATGCCCCTTCCCTAAAACCGGAAAATGGACTTGAAGCTTCAGTTCGTTTTGAAGTAAGATCTAACCGCTCTATCATTCGTGCAACACCAGCAATTCCTGCACTCATCTCCCGCTGAACTCCTTTGCTGAGCTCCTTAACAGAATTATTGCGTGCAAGTAGCTTCTCCTTGATTCCTCGGGTACCTTTAGAGATCGATTCCTTGTATCTGTTGCGGTACATTGACAAATTTCAACATCAGTTGTTTAGAACAAAAAATCTCAGCACAGAAAAAACCAAGTTGCAATAACCACCTGGTTGACGCAGCAAGCCATTTAGATTTGATGGACTCAGAGAGAGATGATGCCTCGGATGGTGTTTGGGGAGCATCAGTTGTCTGTTGTCTAAAGAAAACCCTGGATAATGAACCATCAATAACCATATATAAATAGAGGGAGAGAGAGAGATCAGCATGACAATGCATGCAATTGCAATCTACAGCAGAAGACTTGTGTAAAAGAAATGCCAATCATCCACAGGTTGTGTCAGTGAAACAATAGCATTTATACATGATACATAACTCAACTCAACTCAGCCATATAAATGGATTCTTTATTTCAACTCTGCATGGTTCAGAGTTACATCTTCAGATAGTTGTAATGTCATACAAAAAAACAATAGCATGCATACATGATACATGAAGAAGAAAAATGAACAAAAAAAAAAAAGAAGAAAAAGAAGTGCATAGGCACTGAATTTGCTGGATTTGTATTCTTACCCTTAATCCCACTTATTTTCAAGAATTCCAGACCCTCCCACATCCTAACATGCATAATATCAATTATAAGAAAGAAACTTGAGATGTATGAATTGATCATACAGAGAAGACAGCAAAAAAGCTAGTTAACAGATAACTCATGTTAGTTGCATCAGTACTTACAGTTCTAGAAATAATACCTGGGTTTGGAAGGAACACCTCTGTTGACTGCAGTTTGGGAGGACACATTCACAACAGGAGGAACCACAGATGGCAGAGGTTGTGACGCCATGACAGGAGTCGGTGAATTAACCCTTGATGACCTACTATTTACATCTTGGCCTTCTTCTGTAGAAGTCTGTGTTTGCAGAGCACTGGATAAATTTGCAGGCGAGGAAAAAATGAGAAACTGGGAGGAACCCTGTTCAGAAGATCTTTGCCTCTCCCTTTGAATATAATGAGCTCTGCTTGCAGCAGCTAGTTGTTGTATAATACGTTCGTCAAAATCAGAGTCATCCGAATAGGAATCCTGAAAAGTTCCGTGTCAAACCCAGTAAACAATGAAGGAATATAAAAGCAAGTTATGCAGCAAACAAAATTATCAATATGTTTTCAATATGAAGTAAACAGAACCTGTTCTACTTCAAAGTCCTCGTGAAAATGAAGTTGGTTTGTGGATGCAGCAGAAGACATGCCCCTTGACCTTAATAGTCTCTCAGTCTCAACAGCAGCTAGAAGTTCTTGGCTAAAATTGTAGAAGTAAAAAATGAAGGGACATGAATAAAAGTATTAGCCAATTAGCTTTCTTTCATCAGCATAAAACCCAACATGTGTATGTGTGCACAAGTTTGTGCATGTATCTATGTTTATCCACAAACTGAGACAGATATTTGTAAGACATATACCAGGCAGGGTCCTTGAGGACAAGTAGCTGCCAACAGATTGGGCACTCTTTGCTTCTCTGTGACCTAAACAAGAAACAGGTTCAATTAACAGTGCCCAAATGCATCATAATTCATGCAACTGATGGCACTGTAGATGGTGCATTTACTAGTTTCTATTCCTCTAAAATCAAAACACTGTGAGTGAGCCTACCATTCAAGAATACATTGAAGATGGTATTCATGTTTGCAGCAGGTGACCTGAAACAAGAAACAAGGTAAAAAAGGTTGACACACTTGCGATAATAACATGGAGAAGGGCAATGCAATGAACGAGGCAAATCAATACTATTAGTTGAACAACCTGAAGTGCCAACATCTTTTAGACCAAAAAATCCATATAAATTAATTACATCTCCGCAACACTATAACTAACAGTATACTGATTGCACGCAAAAGTTAATAAATTCCAAAAGTACTACGTTATGAGATCAGTTCAAAATACAAGAAAATTTTATTAAAACCCGAACTGACATTATAAAGTTTTCTCTTTTCCTTAAAAATTCAATTAAAAAGTATCAAGCAGTAGTTGTTACAAACTCGGCAGGTTTTAGCCAAAAACCAGTAAGGGTAGACTACATGGATTTTTAGATTTCTTTCTACTAAAACTGAACCCAGGCAACCGAAATTAATTATTACCCTCCTGTATAAGTTAACTAGAATAAACAAGCAATTATTCGCATTATCCTAGTATTTCTTGTCAAATGTGTAATCAAATCAATTCGATGTTATAAAAAAAAAAAAAAAAAATCAGCAACCGCCATCATCGTCCTAAAGCTAAACTAAATAAATAAAAGCACATTGTAATCCACCCAACCCACCATCTGTCTAAAAAATTGGTACTGGATTGCGAACTCATTACATAATTTGCAGCGATAATCTCGCTTTTAATAAAATTCGAACTAAAAAATTCAGTTTTTTTGCCTTTCTCCAAGTAAGAAAAACTCAACAGTAGACATCAACGACAAAGTAGATCACCTAAAAAAATTCAAAAACCTCCACTCAATTAACAGACTAACAGATAAAACAATCAAAAGCACAAAAACCACGAAATAGAGAGTGACAGTATAATAAGAGCAGAATCATACAGTGGAAGGGTCTTGAGTGGTGAAAGGCTCGAGGCAGATACTGCAAGCGTCCTCGAAAGCATCGTCAAGAGCAGCAACTCCTGATGAAGAACCGCCGTCGCCTCCAAAACCACCGGCAGAAGCCGCAGCTGATATAATCGGGTAGTCAGATAATGAAGAGGAAAAAGAAGTGAAATTGGTTGCCATGTGAGAGAATTGTAAAACAGATGGAAAAGGAAGAGAAGAGAGGAATGGGAATTGAGAAGAGAAGAAAAAAGGAACCCTAGAAAAACAAGTTTGAAGTAAATTGGTCAAAGAAAAGAATTTCTATGGAGAGAGAGGATTGGGAGAAAACGAAGGGGAAAATCCGATTCAGACGTTTTTGATAGAATCAATCTGATATAATTTTGGTTAATATTGGCTTAATCAATTAGATTTTCTTTTATTCTTCTCATCTCACTCCTCTTATTTTTCCCTATTTCTCTTTTCATCCCTCCGGCATTTTCGTAAATTTCGCCACATCCGTTATTTTATTGTCGTTTACTCGCTAAGGGAGACTTTGCGTTGTCGTTTATTCTTTCAGTTAAAATCTTTTTCCTTTATATATCGGATAAAATATCTAATAACCGGTTATTTAGGAATGCCCAAGATGCAGTCTTGCTGATATAGTATTTGATAATTGATATCAATCTGTAATTTAAGCGCTGAAAATACTAATTATTAAATATAAGCAATGTAATTTTTTCACAGTATTAACTAAAAATATAATTAATTATTTATTTTATTTAACAAAAATTTTAAATTAATTTTTTTATTTTTTATTTTAAACTTCTTATTTAAATTATGTTATCGTAATTAATCACAATTCACTTTATTTTTTATTTACTTAAAAAGGGATTACAACAAATAGGTTAGTATTTTGTCACTATACATAGTATATTACAAAATTTACTGATTCAAACATTTCCATGTTCAATTAATATATTTAAGAAGAATTTAATTAATTTCAGAGAAAGCATTGATTGTGTTCACAACAATTTAACCCTTTCCATAACAAGTGGAATGAGTCTCCCAATTTTATGTATGGTTACTAATTACAAATGATTATGATGGCTAGAATTTGTTAAAATAAGTGGGGTAATAGTGTTTAATCAAATATTATATAACTGAGGCCTGAAAAAAAATACCTTAAATTATGTGACTACTTTTTACAAATTCAATAAAACTCAAGGAGGGCTTTACAAAAGTGAAAACTTTCGTTTCTTCTTCCTTTTTAGTTATAGACTTACAGCCCGCCATTCCCCAAAGGTCACGGCACGAGTATGGACAAAACGAATCCCAAATGACGTTAAAAAATAATAAAAAAGTCGTAGTAGGTAGGTTCCATTACTACACGTACTATTGTTTATAGACAATTATTTCCGTGTGTAATATCCAAATTTATCTGTTCTATATTTCTGTTAGCTGAATCTGAGAAGCTAAGCTAAGCGCCAACCATGGCTTCTTTCGTCGTAAGTAACCAGCTTATCTCTCCCTTACAAGCTTTCTGCTTTTCAAAACGTAGTAAAAAACGACATCGATCATCGTTTAACTCTACAGACCTACCTATATTTTCTACGCCCAATTTCAAGCCTTTGCATGTTGTTCTCAACTCTCGCTCTCCTTCTCTAACCAAAGAAGATGCCGACGTTAAACAAAATGATATTTCCACCCTCCACGATATTTGCCAATATCACGTACCGGAGCATGTGCTGGACAGGTAAAGTTTCAATCTTTTCCAATTCCTTCAAAATAATACCAAATTCAATTATTTTGATAGCTCTAATTGCAACATTCAATGCTCTAATTACTGGGTTTTTTCTACAATATGTATGGACAGGGAAAGTTTCAATCTTTTCCAATTCCTTCAAAATAATGCCAATTTCGATGATTTAGATAGCTCTAATTGCAATATTCAATGCTCTAATTAGTGAGTTTTTTCTACAATTTTTAAGGATGGAAGATGTTGGGTATGTGATTCCAACGGATGTACAAAGGCAAGCTTTGCCTGTTCTTTTTAGCCGCCGGGACTGTATACTTCATGCTCAGGTTAATTTCGGCTTCTTCTATAACGAGAAGTTAGAGAAAGAAGAAGTATCTGATAATAAGGTTAATATAATTTTTGTTTTTTGGGTGCCTAGACAGGTTCTGGGAAGACGCTTGCTTACCTACTATTGATATATTCAGTTATTAACGCTCAAAGATCTGCTGTGCAAGCCCTCATTGTGGTGCCTACCCGGGAACTCGGAATGCAAGTGAGGATTATTATTGTTGGTGACGGTTTTAAAGTTGAGTGTAACATTGTAGACTGTATTATCACAAATCAAAGTGTTGATTGTTTCTTTGTGAATAAGGTTACTAAAGTTGCTCGGATGTTGGCTGCTAAGCCCATGGATGTTACTGTTATGGCTCTTCTAGATGGAGGGATGTTGAGAAGACATAAGAGTTGGCTAAAGGTGCATCTTTATATTGATTTAATTTTCTGTTTTTGTGTTTTATCTTTTTATTTATTGATATTGTTGATATTAAGATGAGAAAATTTGTGTGTCAGGCAGAACCTCCTAAAATAGTGGTGGCAACAATAGCAAGTTTGTGCCAAATGCTTGAGAAGCAGATAATCAAACTTGAATCTTTGCAGGTGTTGGTTATTGATGAGGTAATTGTAATTCCCTTTTCAGTTAGTTGGTGCTTTCAGAATGAGTTCAGAAATTTCTTTTTGGAGATTGTCAAAATTAATGATCTCTGTAGCTTATGGTAAAGTGCATCTTCCTACTGTATGATTTGTTGTTTACATAGTTAAAGACTGGCACTTGGATCATCAATTTTTGTGTAAATTTTTTTATTGGGAATCATGTCAGTAACTGCTGCAGTCACAAAATGTTTATAAGCATATTTTACTTGGTAATTCTTTTGGAAAAAAGGACCTCTGTTGATAAGTATTTCTGAAGGAATGACACTGTTTGTTCTTTGATTAGGTGGATTTCATGTTCAACTCTTCAAAACAAGTTAGTTCCCTTAGAAAGCTTTTGACATCATATTCATCATGCAATAGCCGTCAGACTGTTTTTGCCAGTGCATCCATACCTCAGCACAGAAGATTTTTGCACGACTGCATACAGCAAAAATGGACCAAGGTTTCTTTGGAAAGATTTTTTCTTTCAAGGTTATTGTTACTAGGATAGGATTTTATACAATAATGCCACCAAGTTCACTTTATATTTTCTTTATTGTTTGCAGAGTGATGTAGTTCATGTTCATGTCAATCCAATTGAGCCCATGCCATCCTGCCTGCAACATAGATTTTTGGTAAGAAAATTTGATCCATTATGCTTTTTGGTTCAATTATTGCAGGCATATTTTACAAATATTTGTAATTTTACTATTTCTCTAAGCATATTTTACAACATTTATGTTCTTGTTTATTTTACAATATCTCTTAGTAACATCTTTTATAATCTGTAGATTCAAATTTACAATGTGCTAATGCCGCATTGCTTAACAGGTATGCAATAAAAAACAGAGGCACCAAACATTACTCTCCTTGATACATTCTGATGCACCCAAGTCTGTCATTATTTTTGTTGGCGAGCAGGTTTGTGTAGCATATCTTCCTCAATGTTTTAATTTCAAAAATTGGTGAAATGATGAATGTTGTCATCATCGGGCTCAAATTCTGTTTTGAATTCGAGTATTCTGCGATTTGGTAATTTTGCTTTACTTGACAATAGTCATCGGAAGACTACCCCTAGGCTTTGTCATCAGTAAAACTGATGTTTTCTGGTTTCAGTTGTGAGTTTTCTGCCATGTCAATCAAGTAATTATACTGCCTGACACATGGCATGAAGGAACAGTATGCAGCAAATGTCATGGATAAATTGTATGCTAACTCAATTGGTCTAAATCCAGCTTGAATAAGAACCCTTGACTGGGCTAGATGACTCTCTTTCACATCTGATTAATAGAGTTTTTAATGATACTGGGTGTTTCTCAGCTGGTGAACTATAAATGCCTCAAAAGTTATCAAGCACTATCATACTTTGTCAATATTTGGTGGAATTTATGTCTTTCTTTATGTACGACGACAGGCTTCTTCAGAGAATTGAATCCATCTTATTTCTATTTCCGCAGTCTGAGAGGTCAAAGAAGGCTGGAAATGCTCCACCAACGACTCTTTTGGTTGATTTCTTGAAAGCTTCATATGGGGGCTGTTCAGATATTCTTCTTCTGGAGGAAGACATGAATTTCAATTTACGAGCAGCCTCACTGTCAGTAAGTTCTCTCCACTTTCTAGGTGCCAGAATAATGAATATGCAGTTGCCATGGACACCTAGTTATAGAAGCTGCAATAAAATAATAAAAGCTTTTGTTTGCAATGTTACATTCAATATATTATTTTGGGCCATTCAAACAAAAAAAAAATCCTTTAATTTTTCAGTTATAATCTCCAAATTATCTGGTGAGGCATTATAAAGTATTATGAATGATTTAATCTTTTACTAAGTTGTGATCCATCTACTCAAGCTGCAATGAATATTCTAGAAAAGATAATGAACTGCATAATCGTCTTGAGAAAATCTTTTCTCAAGTCCATATTACTTGTGTTATTTCATTATTTTCTATTATTATGTTTGCATACAGGAACTGAAGCAGGGAGGAGGCTATGTTCTTGTAGCAACAGATATAGCTGCCAGAGGAGTTGACCTTCCAGAAACAACTCACATTTACAACTTTGATCTACCAAGAACTGCTGTTGACTATCTTCATCGTGCTGGAAGGACAGGTAGGAAACCTTTTTCAGATGAAAAATGCTATGTTACCAATATTATTATGCCAGAGGAGCGGTTTGTTTTACAAAGATACCAAAATGAACTGATGTTTAACTGTGAAGAACTTATTTTACAGTTATAATGTTGATTCAATTTGTAAATATAAGTGGATGCTTGCTTCTTTTTCTTTCTTTCTAGTGTCTTATTTTCATCTTATGTGATGAAACACACCATGACTAATTTAAAAGGTGTTACAAATATTAGTGGAAACTCGCATGAAATGATATTCAAGTAATGGTTAAAAAAAAACCTTGCTGGAAGGTGTATTGCGAATGGCAGTTAATTTATGTAATGAAGTCTCGAATTAGTGTTGAATCCAAGAACTTGAGAACTAATTCTGCCAGTACAATAGATAAGAGTCCCAACAAAGGACGCCAAAAAAAAAAAAAGATAAACATACAAACTTGTAAAAAGACATACAAGAGAAAAGGAAGATAGGGGGGAAAAGAGAAACTGGGTGGGTGCCGAAAGGGATTGTTTTACCTAAATCCTAATCACCGGAGCAAAATGGGAAAAGGTGGGGGATGGAACTTGGGAATTGGGAATTTAGGCATCAAAGTTGTATTCTTTTTTCCATTAAAAACGGGGGATGGAATTTGGGAATTTAGGCATCAAAGTTGTATTTTTTTTCCATTAAAAATATGAAATGAGAGTATTAAGTATACAAACACACACATCACATATGAAAATATGGGATACTATCATTACTAAAATTTAGAATTAGTCAATTAGGTAATAGTCTCTTATCATATATTAATCTTTTATATTTTTTATTTTCAATTAATATAAGATTATTTTAATATATATAAAAAAAAAAAGATTATCTTTTTAGAGTTGCATTTTTCACCTTGGATTCCTTACTTGAGTTATCCTGGTGTTTATGTATTTAATGCTCAATTTTGATCTCTGGTTTAAGACAACATATGTGGGAGAGGTATTCTGAAATAATGTACGTGTTGAATGTAAGTTATAACCAATTTTTGATATATCTCTTATCATATATTAATTTTTTATATTTTTTATTTTCAATTAATATGAAATTATTTTAATATATATATAAAAAAAAAATTCTTTTTAGAGTTGCATTTTTCACTTTGGATTCTTTATTTGAGTTATTCTGGTATTTATGTGTTTAATGCTCAATTTTGATCTATAATTTAAAACAACGTATGTAGTAGAGGTATTCTGAAATAATATACGATGTTGAATGTAAGTTGTCATATTCCCAATGCAATGCCATTTAAAATTTGAAAAAACGCTTAAAGATTCTCAACGAGGGAACTAGAATTTTATGGTTTTTCATCATGCCTTTATTTGTCTGTAAGGTTTTCAGCTTTAACATTTCAAAGTGGAAGATTAAGTCTTTTGCTTTAATTTAAGTTACATTCCACAAAGACGGTTGTCGCAACTGGACGACAAAATGGATTTTGGAATTGATTAACATTCTACAAAAAAATGGCACTGTTCTTTTACTTTAATTTAAGTTATATTCCACAAAATATGATTTTGTGTGTTCACACTATAAGTAGATCTTGGTTGCCTGACTATGTCATGTGTTAAAACTGCTGTTATTAGCATCTTATAAATTCATATCTTGTGCTTATTTCTAGATTTCATATCATCCTGATTAAATAAATAAATAAAAATATTAGAAGGATGAAAAATTGAATTATATTACAAATCCATCTTCAATAACAGAGTTCTTTAGTATAATGGTAACTCCAGATCGAATATAGAAGCCTTGTGAAGATCTATCAGCCTCTTGTATGCCCTGCAAATCCAACACGTAAGAGCAGAGATCAAGAGCAAGTTAGACGCCTAAATGCCTAAACTTATCTATGAATGATCGCTATGGTTGCCAAAAGCACTAGAGGGAAAATAATGAAAGATACTGAAATTGCCAAGTCCCAACCCTTAGTTATCATAACAAAAAAAAAAAAAACGACTTATCAAGTTCAATTAACCCGAATCTTAAATTGAGAGAGAAACAAGGTATAAAAAGTAGGGAACACTTCATTTAATGAAGCTATCTAAAATATAAGTGGTTTGCGGAGTCATACCTCCGAGTTAGCAACAACAACATTCTTCCCAATTCTGGCATTCTTGTCAATGATGCATTCCCTATATCACATAATACTTATGCAGTGAAGAAATCAAATTTAGTCATTTAGAAGATAGGGAAAGGAGATTTAAGCTTGTTTTGATACCTGATTCTTGTATTTTCTCCTATTCCAGTGGGTACTGTTCCTTCAGCTAGCAGTGCTGCTATTTCAGCATCAGTTTCATAGAAGTCAGCACCAAGCATCACTGTGTCCTGCATTTGTTTGATCATACAAGGTTATATAACCTTAGTTTACATTACAAAAGGAAATTCCAAGTAAACAAATATGATATTAAGCTATGAAAATACAGAAATGATTTAAAACATGAATGAGAAAATTCAAAACAAACCTTTAAGTGGACATTAGAGTTTATTCGAGATCTGATGCCAACAACGCTGTGTTCTATGAAAGAATTGGTTAAGAAACTTCCGTGAGAGATGATTGAATCAACAATCTGCACAAATGTAATTAGAATATGAAATAAGACAAGCCAAAGGTAAATTAATATTTGATTCTCTGTAGAAATTATAATTTAGAGAGCTTCAAGGGCCATATGAAGGAAATTACTGACCTTGCAGTTGTCAATCTTTGTTGGCGGTAGATTTCTTCTTGATGTGTACATTGGCTTTGCTGCATCGTAGAAACTAAACCTTGGTGGCTGAAAGTTTCAAGAAGCGTATATTAAAATCAATCATTCAACGCTAAAATCCTTTTAATTCAGAATCATGTGAATCATTAGTAACTTGCAATGGTAATAAGACATTTTACATCATTATTCTGCTGCTTACATGCTCAGTGAGGGCAAGGTTTGCCTTGAAGAAGGATCTGATAGTTCCTATGTCTTCCCAGTAATCATTGAAGAGATAAGCCTATTCAGAGATTCCATGTACTGTAAAATTTAATCTTTAGGGGAACAAAACATACAATGTAAAATCCAAAAGCTATAAAAACAGACCTTAATGAAAAATTCTCTTGCAGAAGCAGGAATTATCTCCGATCCAAAGTCATTAGCAGTAGGAAATCGCCATCTGAATCAAACAACAATTTGCAGCAGTTTATGTATGTCGATTATTGTTGATCCAGAATGATAAATCATTTCAAATTTATCAGTACCTTAAAATATTAAGAAGTATCTCCTTCTTGAAAACATATACTCCCATTGAAGCAATGTATGGTTTCTTATCAGCTTCTATTTTTGAAAGCCCCAATACTGTTGTGTCAACTGCCTAAAGTATGTAGTGAACTTAGCATAACCATTCTAATTTTTCTTCGATTCAAAAAATAAAATAAAACAGAAACTCACCATTGCCTTTAGATCATTCCCTTTAGGCTTTTCACTAAATGAAAGTACTCTTCCTTTGTTGTCTATCTTCATGAGACCAAAGTCTGAGGCACGGCTATCATGAATGCAGAGGAAAGTCTCCAAAACATTATCCAACAAATATTGTGCTAACCTAAGAAACTTAAAAATAACTTCCTATGACTTACCTGTCATCCATTGGCAAACAAGAGATGGTGATATCTGCACCACTCTGCCTATGATTCTGACAATTAAGAGATGAATCTTACAGTCTGATAATTAGAGAATTAAGAAACAGACTGATCTTAATGACTTAAAAAGAAAAATAAATTTTTCATTTTTTTTTTCAAGTTGGCTATAACTGCTGTTCGAACTAGTAACCTTACAGCCCTAAAGATACTTCAGTGTACTTTATGCCTTACCTGTACAAAGTCCATATAGTCCATTCGATACAAGTGATCTCCAGAAAGAATCAACACATCCTCAATCTGCTTACTTCTTGCATCCTATGACGTCAAATTCATTGTGAATAGCTTATCGTAAATTTTTTAATTATATATTATTCTAAAATTGTAAAAATTCAAGATTAATACCTCAAAAAGCCAATGAAATTGTCTCACTGCATCAGCAGTCCCCTGGAACCACCTTTTGCCTAATTCACCAGGAGTCTGAGTGGCTGCCAGAACCTAATATATACAGTACCAAACCCACTTTTCTTTAAAATTCCCTCCTGTCATTAAGATTACTGTATGTTTGTGAAGTCCAAAACTAATTACCTCAACATAACCATCGCCAAAATTGATTCCATTGCCAAAGTTATAAGCACGAGAGAGATGCCTGTTAAGTGATTGTGAGTTAAACTGAGTAAGAATGTAGACTTTGTTGATTCCACTGTTAATACAGTTGCTCATCGGCACATCTATCAGTCTGTATGCACCTCCAATTGGCACCTACAAATTTTATTTATGCTCCTATCAAACTATTAATTTGTTGCAATTATATAATTCAATCATTCATAATTAAAAATATTAAAAATCCATTCACAACATGGTAAGTATTTGAATAATGATGATGAATAACGAGATAAATAGAGGTGAACTTACAGCAGGTTTGGCTCTGCGCTTAGTGAGAGGGAAAAGACGAGCACCAGCTCCTCCTCCTAGAATAATTGCCACAACTGTCCTTGGATCCCTCTTTTCCATCTCTAGGTCCCTTAACTAATACACATATGGACCCTCCATTAAGAGTTAAATAACATCCAAGTCATCTCCATTGATTTTTTATCCAAAGAAATTTAAATATTTAATAGTTCACTGGTCGAGTACTCGTTCGCACGACAAGGATTCCCCTAAAAACCTCATTTTGCATGGATTAAAATTCATCAAAGAATTTGAAATTCAATATTATCAAGACTAGCAAACATAAAATGAAATTTCAAAGCAACAAGTTGCAGTGGCTCATTCATTAATTAATTAACTGATACATTTTGTTCTTGCCTAATTAAAAAGATAAAAGAGAAAGATTGGGGGCTTCACTTACCTTGGACTCGCCAGCTACACTTGTAGTAAGAGACATAGAAACATGTTTGTTTATAATCTTATGACTACACCTAGCTCTTTGATGATGAAGAAGGCCTAACTTGAGCTTATTTCCCATTAACTCTCCATTACCATACTTGACAAGTCTTGAATGGCTCCCTGCCAATCCTACCGCCCCACGTAGCTGGCCGCCGGTAGCTGAGATGGAGAACCGGCAATCTGCCATTTTCTTGGAAACTCAAGGAGAAAATTGGAATACGAAACAATGAAAATCTTGTATGTATAGGGAGGGAGAGTCAATTTTTTCTTGGAACAGAAAATTGCTTACTTGGAATGCATGCTATTGGCGGATTGATGCCACGTTATCCAAATTCAATTGTATCCACCAGTTTTTTTGTGTTTGTATTTGGAAGAAAATAATGTATTTCCTAAAATGTCCGCATATTCTGAGACTAATTACGAATCCAGGAACATTCTAAGAGTTGCTGCCATTGCTGCTTCAAGAATCAAGATTTTCATCCACCACGCAAAGGCCAAAACCAAGAAAATTTGAAAGTCATTAGAACTAGCACTAGCACTAGCACTAGCAGTATGGCATGTCCTCATTCCCACTGTACAGCATTTCAATCTTAAATTTAATTTTAATAAAATTTGAAAAGTTTCAGCTTTGAATTTGTAGATATAGTCTATCTCTCCATGCAGATATAAGAGCATAAATATATTGGAACTTGGTTTTCTTTTCCTTCTATCATAAATGCATGCTAAGATTCTAAATATCACCGGTTATTCAATTTGAACCTTCTATTTTATTTGATTTGGTGTTCCGTTTCTTGTTTATTTTTTTTATACATCACATTATTAATAAAAATTATTGACTATAAAAATATTTTAAAAAAAATGATATAATATATATAAAATTATATGAAACAGGAGATGAGACATTAAATAGAATAAAATATCTAAATTATCTATTAAAATATTAAAAAAATAATTTTCATGTGATAGTCTCAAGGTCCGGATGATTAACAAAGGAGTTTAATGCGGGTTAAGGAGGGTTGATTTACTAAAAACACATTAGCCCATGTTTTGTTGGATTTTTAAAACAAAAAAAAAATTATAAAATTTTTTAAAAATTATAATATTATAATATTCATTATAACGAATTTAATAACATATTTTTTGTATGAAATAAAAATCAAATGGATGTAAAAATATATGTTATAAGTGTATTAAATCTAGACCATTAGATTTTAACGGTCTAGATTTAACACACTTATATTATATTTTTTAAATTCATTTAATTTTTGTTTTATACAAAAAATATGTTATTGAATTCGTTACAACATATACTATAATATTATGATTTTAAAAAAAAATTATAAATTTTTTTTAAACTCTAAAAAATTAACACAATATAAATTAATTTGTTTTTAACCTATCAGCCTAAAAGCATTAATGAGATTCTGAAAAGAGATTGGAGGGTGGAGATTTTCCACACTGAAAAGCCTATTTCCGCACTGACTGGGAGAGTAGTCTTAATATTAACAACCATTTGCTTGACGTAAGAAAACCTTAATCTCCTAATTCATGATATTTGTGGCTTGACGTAAGGAATCCTTAATCGCCTATGTTAAGAAATATGTAATGTAATTTTTTTTATTTTTTTTTAACATTGAGAATGGGAAAATTAATTATGGATTAAAAGAATATATATTTATTATTAAATTATATTTCAATTTTTTTATTCCAACAAAATATAATAATAATAATAATAATAAATTGGGTGATAATACCAAATTCAAATAATATTTATAATTACATATAATTTTAATGATAACTTAAATTCAAACTTTTTTTTTATGTAAATCCGAATTGTGACATTAAATTTTTAGTAAAAGTTAATTAATATATTTTTTTAAATAATTGATTTGGATGAATATGATTATTCTCCTTTGATTTGAAAGCAATATTTCAATTTTTTTTTTTCTTTTTATCATCATCTATTTAATTCTTCTTGTTTATTGAATTTTCATTTTTATTATTAAAAGCATCATTTATAAATAATAAAAATATATACTTATAAATATGTAAAAGAGAAACAACTTGTAAGAAGGAATTAATTTTTTCATAACATCTATATTATTTATTATATATATATATATATTTTTTGGTGCGTGCTAGAGTTACTTGAGAAAAATTCAAGTAAATTTTACTTGATTTGGTAATAGAAAAAAGTGAGGGTATTTAGTTAAAAGAATTTATTAATCTATTTTAGCCGGTTACAAAGAGAGAATTTTTTTCCCTCAATTTTTTTCTTTCTTTCCGCCTATTTCATTATGTTTCCTGTTGGAAAATATCACATAATTACTATATGAATTATTAATTAAATAATAATTAATTTAAGAATAGAAAAAGAGCAATTGCTATGAACATAAAATGTGTTATTAATAAAAATTAATTATTTTAATTGAGTAATATTTAGTGTATG